>APFE031072882.1:77857-131094 GCA_000404065.3 Pinus taeda | reverse complement strand
ATAAACAAATGAATTAATAACCAGTAGGAGTACTTATATATTTTACCTAATTTAACTAATTTCTAGAAATAATAATAATTAAAATTATAGCAAGAATATTATTTATTTGACTGGGGTCATAGGGTCATAATTAGCCGTTGGAGTCTCTGCCCAAACTATTTAACAAGCTAAGCTAGATCGGTTATTCAACTTGTCCTGACGATGAACCACACTGGTTGGTTCAAAACGCGTCGACAAATGATTATTTATGTGATTTCACCGAAAATTGTCTAACAATGTTATGGATCACAAAAGTCTAAATTCCTTAATACTTTCATAATGTTTAAAAAGGTGGGATTAATCATAATGGTACTATAATTAGATAGATTACTTCTATCCCCACTTTTAAAATAATAAAAGTGAGCCTTTTATTTGAGGATTTTGGAGAACTCTACTTGAATGCTAATCGAAGAGGTTGTGTATAAGAGGGATGAGGATAGACACTCTAATTTTCAATATTTTAGCTTGGTATACTGAAATTCCCTTAGATTTCCTTTTTGCATGTCACTCAACCCAAAAAAAAAATTCTTCTACAAAAAATGTTTCATCCTTTATATGAAAATTTGGAGTGTTTTCGACAATAGTATGGGATTCATAAGTATGTTTAATATAGGAGTTTCATTCATTTAGGGGAATTGCATTATTTTATTTTGTTTCAAAAGCCAAAAGTTTCCTCCAAATTCCCTCAGCATTGACCTTTCATAGGTAGAGAATATTTTCTTGAAATCTATTAGTAAAGTTCATTTTCCCCCTCTTAAATGGGGCTTTCTGTATTTTTATCTTATCAAAATTTTAGAACTCATTGGAAGCATCTATGATGGATTTTCTAGCAATTTTGTGCTTGTTTCCATACCAACATTTTATTTTCCTCTTTCGAATTTCCCTTAACACCTTGATAGAGAACGTTTTGATGGAAATATAGAGGTTTTCATAAAATTATGATAGATTTTCTCAACATTATTCTTATATAATAGAATATTTAGTTTACTATTTAATCCTTTTAATAAAAATCAACTTTATTTTTGTCAAAATGTAAGAACCTTGGTTACTAAAATTTTCCTCAAAAGTGTTTTTATGTAAGAGAATGTTTGCAGTGAGGGATAGTTATATGATATGATTTAGGCTCATGTTCATTCCAATGGTAGAAATTTATTATTTGGTTGCATATGGGGATATTTGAAATCACATAATATAGAACATTGTTTCCCAACAGATTGATATAGTAAGAAAATTTTCCATTTTGTTTGATCATTACAAATGTTTAGCTCTTGAAGGGTATAAATATTGATTATCTGTTACCAAATAAATTCTTGGTAAGTTCATCATCATTCATTTCATAGCTATCAATGGAAAAAGGGTCCTCATTTAGCTTCAAATGCCGAGGGTTGGAATAATTTCTTACAAAAATAGATTGATTTGTTCTAGTCATAGCATTGAAGAGTCCTTGTAGTAGGATATTATTCCCATTCTATAGGACATATATATTTTGTTTTATGCTTTTGTAGGGACAATTATCATCTAGTTTATGTTTTTCGAAGGTAGAATTCATTGGTGGAAAGTATCATATTTCTATATATATCTTCTTAGAATTTATATGGAAAAAATCCATCCATATGTACTAATCAATAAGGTGTTTATTATTATTCCATATATGAGGAGAAATGATTGTATTTATGTGGAAACCCATACATTCAGTCCCCTTATGGGTGTTAGGTAAACATGACCTAGGAATAGAGTCAAAGTTGACCAAGTTAAATAGTGGTGGTTTTGGGCACATGGTATAGTGTACCCATTGTGTTGAATGTAATGGATACTATAAGAGGTTGGGAAGAATTCACTCTAATGTGAGGCCAAGGAGGTGAGTGGTGAAGGCTCACTTGGCTGTGTTGGCTAGGATTTTTTCCAAGCCTAATAAAATTTAATTGGGTTGGGTTTTTCCCAGAGTTGAATTTTTCTGAGGTTAAACAATGTTTAAATTGTGTTAGATCTAAGACTTTTGTGATACATCAATTCAGAGAAAGGTATTCTAGATTAATCACATCATAAGGAAGGATTGGGTCTAAATTGTGTTTATATTTTTGTGTTTTTATTGTTTAATTATTTCTCGTAGTAATTATTCTATGTTCTCTGGTTAATTTTTAATAATCAATACCACAGCCAAATGTTGGCTTTAAAGGGACACTTCTATTTCCAAGGGTTATTTAGTCTAGTGGATGAATAGATTAACACAAAGTTTGTTAGAGGATATGGGAGAGGAAGCCATATCAAAATGAATCTAGTTAGATCTTGTTTGACTGAGGTTTGAAGCTACCTACACTAGAAGTGTCGCTTGGATATGATTGTTGGATCAAGCCCATGTCAATGATGAAGGTGAAAAATCTCCTTACAGTAGGCCAAGGTCTTAAATTTCGACTTTGTCAAGATAGCCCTCAATAGAAAATTCTTAGTTGTGCATCGCAAGAACAAGGTTCTAGAGGTGCTCTGATGGGCTAATGCACCATCATTGGAGAATGAACGAGATGGTGGTTTCCAGCCATGTCCAAGGTTATATGGATGCAATAGAGTGTGGATATCATTGATCAAAGGTCAGGAACACAGTAGAATATTGTAAGATCTAAGTGGTAGTGGAAATTACCTGGCTAAGGAAACCTTGACTAGATTTGATGGAAAATTTGTAGAAGGGACATGTTCAATGGGGGAAGAATTTGTGAGAATCGAGTTCAAATATAGGTAGATTGGTTAAATTGAATTTTTTAACATCTGGAAAGCAATGTATTGCATCTCAAGGTTGATCTTGGGATGTGATTTCATGCCTATGATGAGCCCTAAGAGTCATGAGCCTATGACTTTTGGTGCAACTGATGGATCAAAGAGAATATTAGGTTCTCATGGACGCCTACTGGAGAAAATCACTCTGGATTTTTTATTGAGAACCATGTGAATCTTGATGAAGGTAGTGAGACTGCAGTCCATAATAAAAAATATGAATGTGAATTTGTTTCAAATTCCAATATGACAACTTCACCGGAAATCAGAGGTGTAATTCCTCTAGGGTGAGTTCTGCTAAAGTTGGAACAACGAGTAGCATTGGAAAATTTAAAACATATCTTCATATTTCAGTGGATGAAGGGTTGAAATTGATACGATGGTGATATGATAATGAAAACCTCATGGTAATAAGCAAAAAGTAGGGTTAACATGTTGTGTGTTTGGAATTCGTCAAGAAGGTAGGGTCTGGAGTACATTCCTATCAGATGGTATGCAAGTAAAATTCTCCATTATCACAAAGTGTGATCATGGCAGAGATTAGAATGCATGTAAGTGATTTACGAGTCCTGGAACTACCATCAAATGTTGAGTACGTGATTGCAACAACACAAGGAGGATTTCCTTGGAGATGGGTTATTGTTGGTGGAGTTATGGCTGTCACATGTGGAATTGATAGGGGTATAGTGAGAAGAGGATTAAGATTTGGGTATGCATGAAGTATCCACTATACAAGTGATATTCTTATGTTCTAGGTAGAGTTGGAGAGAATGGAAGTCATAATAGAAATAAGGGATAAAGAAAAATAAAAATTATAATGGAGCCAATTATTACATGTAAATGGACATACTTTTGTAAGAACTAGTAATGCATGTGTACTCATGGGTAATTTTTCATAAAGCTTGGGTTCGACCTTGGTGATAGGGGACTATCACGTTAAATTATACCCTAGGTATAAACTTTGAGGCAGGTAAGCACTAGAGTGAGTGCAACTGGGCTAACTCATTTTGCAAGGGTTGGATGGATTTAGTCAAGTAACCCCAAGTCAATTTTAAGGGGGGGAATGTTAGGTAAACTTGGCTAGGGAATATAATCAAAGTTGACCATATTAAATAGTGGTGTTTTTAGGCACATGGTATAGTGTACCCATGGTTTCCTTCCCATGGTACTACATGTAATGGAGTCTATAAAATGTTGGGAAGACTTCTTTGTAATGGAGGCCAGGGAGGGGAGCGGTGAAGGCTCACTTGGATGGGTTGGCCATATTATTTTACCAAGGATAATGAAATTCCATTGTGTTGGGTTTTTCCCCAGAATTGGAGTTTTCCCAAGGTAAACACCGTGTAAATTGTGTTTATGTTTTATGTGTGTTTTTCATTTAATTATTTCTCGCAGTAATTATTTTATGTTCTCCATTGATTTTTTAGCAGGGCGAGGATTTCTTATTACATGGCGAAAACAATACAAATCAATTGATATAAGGGACCTTATATTATTCATGCTCCCAAGTTTCAACTAGAAATATAATATCAATTTCACTCATGATCTAACTTGATGTAGGCCCTTTACATGATGGAAAACCTAGGTAGTTGTTAGGTCCATATAATACTAGTGTAACACACTTATTGTTATTGTTATTCTACCTCCCTTATTGTTATTATTGTGCCCATGTAGCCCCCATAGTTTTATTGTTGTGCCCCATAGAAGCCCATTATTGTTATTTTTGTGCCCTTACATTATTATTGTTATGTAGGCTTTGATTATATTGTAACCCCTTAGACTCCTATATATACAAAGGAGGTCTTGTCATTTGATCATCCAAGAATTGTTCATTTATATAATGTAAAGAGATTTTCACCCTCTAAGAGGATACTTTTTAAGTCGTTGATCTACCTTTTGGTTAGTTGGTTGTATAACATTTGGTATCAGAGCTTTGGAATCTATGTATTCTCTACTTCAAGCAAGTCATCATGGCATTTTCACGATAAATTTTTTTTACGAAGCTTCAAAACCTGAAATTTTGATCAGGTTGAGCCAAAATCTTGATGAAATTCATGCCAAAATTTTAGATCACGGTTTGCTATATTTTTTTAGATATAGTCCAAAGAAGTTAAGGTTTTTTCATGCTCCACAATTTAATGTCAAATATGCAACCTAGGGAAAATCGTCATAACTTTCTTCTCAGGAATTGGATTTGAATTTTATGAGAAGTGAATAAAATTAAACAGATATTAGTTTTGCATGTATCAATTTAAAGGATAAATGTTGAAACAATGAGACTTGGCATACCATAAAACTTTGATCTATTGAACTAGTGCATAATGACAACATCGTGGCAGTTTAGCATAGCTCTATATTCAAGAATCTAATATTGGTCAGAATTGTGGATTTAGAAATAAGGCTCATGGGGCTACCATAGGACCTAATTTCATACCTTCAAGATCCGAAATTATAGAGTTACAACCATTTCAAGAACAAGCTCTTAGAAAGCAAGAAAAGGTGTGTGTTTTTTAATGTTGCATAACATTGGTTTAAAAATCAATGTGAAGTGATTAATTGGGCATATTGAAGTATAGATATCAATATTTGGTTCTAATTTGCTACCAAATAAAAGAATTCAACACCCGTTAAGCCCTTAGAAAGCTCTACTATGAAACATGAACAAGAAGAATTGCAACATGATATATCAAAGTTACCAGACCAAGTGCAACAAATTTTTCTCTAACAAAGAGAAACCAAAGATGGCATGGATGGGTTAAATGGGGTATGGATGGTAGAAAAGGCAACATGGATGGCTTAAAAGGGGACATGGATGCTACAAAAGGAAACATGGATTTTTTAAAGTAGCCATGGATGTGATGAATGTTGGAAGGGTTGAAAAATTGTGACAAGAAAGGCTTCCTAGTGGTGACAAGTTAATCCATGAAAATCATTATGAGGAAAAAAGTAATATGAATTATGATTTTAGAGACTCTAATGTGTGGTTTAGGAACCACAACATTCCAAATATAGTTATGATGAGGTTTGATTGAAAGGATCTGGTAACATGGATTCTATAGATGGAGCAATATTTTAGTCTACAACATGTGCAACCCTCACAAAAGAGATGTATTGCATCTTTATATTTAGAACCAAATCAATTTCTATGGTGTAGGTGGCTTCATTCTCATAAACCACTTGTCACCTGGTGAATTTTTTTGAATGAAATCATATCACATTATGAATATACAAAGAGAAATACCTTCTTTAGCCAATTGATAAATCTCAAAAAAAAGGGTTCAATCATGGAGCATAGGATTGATGTCTTCATAGGGACTTTAAAATATAACATCCAACATGAGGTTCACCTTTGGGAACCTGATTCATTGGAGAAGGCATTAACGGTGGCAAGAAAAGTTGAAAGGAAAATTGTGGCAGCAACAAAATCTAGAACTCAAAAATATAAATATGGAAGTGTTGGTACTCCTACTCTTCCAAAACCTACAATGTTAACACCAAAACAATTAGAGGAAAAAGGAGAAAAATGGATTTGTTACAGTTGTGATAGCAAATACACTAAAGGTCATAAGTGTGATGAGAAAAAATTATTCTACATAGATTGTGAATACGATGAAGAAAAGACACAAGAAATATTAAAATAGTAGGATATACACTAGGAACCAACCCCGAAGAAACAAGACATGAATCCATCCATATCTTGTAATGACTTGATTGGAATTAACACTCCTGAAACTCTCAATATAGAAGATATATCAGTAATAAGAAGGTAATAGTGTTTATTTATTCAAGTAGTGCCCTTTTATTCATTGTAAGATTGTGAAGGAATTGAATTGCTTCCTATATCCAACACTAGAACGTCAACTGATGGTTGCAAATGGAGGAACTATAATTTTTCTCTGAAAATTGCCATAATATGAGGCTAACCATGTCGTAATGTGTATTGAATAGTCCAATGATTTCCATTCCAATGGGTGGTGTTGATGTTGTACTAGGAGTCTAATGGTTACAATCTTTGTGGACAATAGCTTTCAATTTTCAAGAACTTTCCTTGAAATTTTTTTGGGAAGGAAAGGAAGCTAAATTAAGGGGTATCGTAGGGAAACCAAGAAAGATAATCAACTCTAATTGCATGAAAAATATTCTAAATAAATAACAATGAGGTGTAATTGCACAATTATGCTCAGTAGGGGTTCAAACATTGAAATCATCTATTTCTCCAAATCTCCAAAAAGTCTTGGAAAATCATTCCAAGGTGTTTGATACTCCCAAAGGCCTTCTACCTACTTGTTATCATGATGATGCTATTGATTTTATTCCAGGAAGTGGTCCTCCAAACATTAGGCCTTACAGATATCCTCATGCCCAAGAGATTGAATTGTGGAAACGTTAGAGGTTGGTATAATTCAACTTAGTCAAAGTCCTTTCTCTCCTCTAGTAGTTTTGGTGCAAAAGAGGGATGGGTCATGGCATATTTGTCCAGATTATAGGGATCTCAACAATCTCACTATTAAAGATACATATCCAATTCCCTTGATTGATGAATTGTTGGATGAATTACATGGAGCAATTTATTTCACCAATACTTATCTTCATTTAGGATGTCATCAAATTAGAATGAATATTGAAGACATTCCAAAGAAATCATTCAGAAATCATGAGGGTCATTATAAATTTTTGGTCATGCCTTTTGGCCTTACCAATTCACCTTCCGAATTTCAAGGTTTGATGAATTCCATTTTCAAACCCTTCCTTAGAAAATGTGTGTTACTATTTTTTATAATATACTAATCTACAAAAAGTGTTGGAAGGATTGTGTTCAACATGTTGACAAGGTGCCCAAACTATTGGAGAAGAAACAATTATATGTACGATCCTCCAAATGTTTTTTTGGAGTATAAGAGGTGGAATATTTGAGATATATTGTATCTCATGGGGATTTTAACATAGACATTCACAAAATTAAATCCATTAACGAATGGAAAATCCCTACAACCATAAAACATCTTCGAGGTTTTCTCAGGTTGACACAGTATTATCACAATTTTGTTAAGAATTATGGGAGAATGGTTGCACCTCTAACAACATTACTAAAGAAAGATGCATTTTATTAAACTCCAGAAGAAACAAAAACCTTTCGACATCTTAAAGAGGTAATGTACCAAGAATTGATCTTTGCTACGCTAGACTTCATTTTATTTTTCATTCTGGAATGTGATGCCTCAGGAAATGGATTTCGTGATGTTTTTGTTCAAGAAGTAAGACCCATTTATTTTCAAAGTCATCCAATCAAAGGAAAGTATTTACACAAACCTATTTATGAGAAGCAAATGCTGGCAATACTACATGCACTAAAGCAATGGCTACCTTACCCGATGGGAAGACACATCAAGGTAAAAGTAGATCATGATAGTCCTAAATACTTTTAGGAATAAACATTATCTTCAGAAGAGAAACAAAAAATGGGTGACAAAGATGTTGTTTTATGCCTATGAAAATATCTAAAAAGAAAAGGAAGCAAAATGTCATTGCAGATGCACTCTCAAGAAAGGATCAAGATGTGGAAGCATTGCTTTGTGTCATTTCTATTATCCAACTTACATGGATAAATGAAGCAAGGGGTGAATGGAAGAATGATGAAGAGGTGTGTTAACTC
This sequence comes from Pinus taeda, assembly GCA_000404065.3. Lineage (NCBI taxonomy): Eukaryota > Viridiplantae > Streptophyta > Pinopsida > Pinales > Pinaceae > Pinus > Pinus taeda. The sequence continues at coordinate 122,636 of APFE031072882.1, read as the reverse complement.
ATTCAAAAGTTTCAGCAAGACCCTAGTACATCTGACACATTTAGGTGGAAAATGGATTAATTATGGTACAAAGATCACTTTTATCTTTGTAAGAATTCCCAAATCAAACAAAATATTCTTTTGGAATTGCACACCTCTCTCTTAAGAGGGATCTCGGGATTTTTAGAAACTTACCATAGGGTCAAGAAGGATTTTTTTACGGATGGCGCCAAAATATTATATTTAGAAGTTTGTGGAAAAATATTTGGTTTTCCAACAAAATAAAGTTGAGACAATTAAGACCCCAGGTTTGTTACAACCTTTATTGTTGGCATTATGACACTGGTTTGGCTCGATGACATAAGTGTTTTCCTCGATGGCAATTCACTCAAGTAGTAGATCACAAGTTCAGGCTCTCAGAATGGCAGAAAATGGCAGGTGCGTAGGTTCGTGATCTCAAAGATGCGATCATCAACAGGTTTCACAGATGCATCATTCAGAAGTTGCGGATAGGTTCGCAAGTGTACCGTTCAAAAGATGCGGACCCCCAATTCACACACTTTCATGCTGAGAAAAGCGCATGCACGTGGGAAATCTTACGGGTAGTCCATGGTATTTAGTCTGACGCTTTGGAACCTATGGTTTGGGCTATGGCTTTTGCATCTAAAGTTTTGAACCCCGATTTGGATCCCTTGTATTGGGTTTCTATGGTTTTGGTCCATGGTTTGTGTAACGGTTAGTGTATAAAAATGAAAGCAGATTATTTGGCTGAGGAATTATGTGTTGAATATCTTAAGAGAAAGAACTGAAATTCTAATGATTGATTGGTGAATAATAGCTGGATCTGAATTAAGGAGAATCCTGAGCATTATAAGGTGAATCTACTGATAAGACGAGATCTCCTTGGCGCATGATCCGATCTGTGAATCTGACAGTCTGGGATATAGTTGAGGACTAATAAAGTGTCTATACCGAGAGGTTTGTAGGCGAGATACGGCACGGGTGCGGAGGTGCACAGTCCAGAAGACAAATCAAGTACGGAGGTGCGCAGTCCAGTTGACAGCGCAGGTGTGGAGGTGTGCAGTCCAGTTGACAGCGTAGGTGCGGAGGTGCGCAGAACATAAGACACAACAGTGTGGAGGTGTGCAGAACAAAAGACGCAGTAGGTGCGGAGGTTCACAGAAGATAAGACAGAGCAGGTATGGAAGTGTGTAGGCTCAACACAGCAGAAGTGCGGATATCTGCAGGTTTCTATTGGTGAAGTTGCAGACTTTTCTTGAAATATTTTTAGCTGCCTTTACTTATTACTACTAGGTTCAGGGTTCTAAATTTGTGTATGGTTGTTGTGTATTGAGAAGTTATTGAGTCAATATTTGTACAAGGAAGATGGGTGATTTAAGATCTATTTGATGTTTGATTGATATTCATGGATCCAGTCTAAAAATTTATGAAACGAGGTCCTTGGAAGAAAAGAGAAGGTTGTAGCCTTCTGCAGGTTGAAGCCTGTGTGCTAGTATAAGACTGCACCAGTACAAAATCATTCTAAAAGAAGTTTCTAATTGAAAGAAGATAGATACATATTGTAGCAGGTGGCTTTCACCCACATTGGGTTTCCACCTTATATATTGTGTCCTTTGGTGTGACTGTTGCTCTATTTCTTTTCTTGTTCCTGTTTGCAATAGTTCTAATGATCCACATCTAAAGAATATATTAAATTATAGGGTATAAGCAAGTTTCATCTGCATAAATTGAAAAGAGTTTGATAATACTGATTCACCCCCCTCTCAGTATTATTTTCAACAATTGGTATCAGAGCAGGTCCTTCAAGAAAAGCTTGATCGCTTGAAGGAAGATCTATCACCATGAGCAACTATGAAAAGGAAGCATCTATTAGGCCATTTTTTGATGAGAGCAACTTCGTCTATTAGAAGGTAAGAATCATTGCGTATCTTCAATCTCTTGGTACAAAAGTATGGGATATTGTGGAAACAGGATACACATTTCCATCAACAACTCCTACAGACACAACTGGTAAGAAGCAGTATGAAACAAATGCAAAAGTGGTCAATACTCTATTAGGAATTCTATCTCAATCAGAATTTGTCAAGGTTATGCAGCTCAAAAGCGCAAAGGAAATATGGGACAAGATCATTCTAAGCTATGAAGGAGATGAGCAAGTAAAACGAGGAAAATTACAAACTCTTAGAATTCAGTATGAAAGTCTTAAAATGCATAATGATGAAAGTGTGGCTAGCTATTTCCCACATATAGATGAGATCGTAAATTGTATGAAAAACTAGGGTGAATAAATAAAAGTTGTTGTCATCGAGAAAGTTCTAAGATCTTTGTCTCCTAAGTTTGATTCAAAAGTTTCTGCCATAGAAGAAAAGGAGAATCTAAAGAATCATACCATGTCACAATTACACGGAATTCTAACTGCTTACGAAATGAGAAAAGGAGGACCATCAGACAGAAGAGAAGCTGCATTCAAAGCTTCGGGAAAGGGAGATTACTATGAGACAGGACATATGTCAGAAGAAGAGGAAGAATCCAATTTTGTCAAAAATATTCAACGGGGAACTGGAAGATTCAGAGGTAAGCTACCTTTCAAATGCTTTGCTTTTGGAAGGGTTGGTCATTATGCTGCAAAATGTCCACATAAAGATAAACAAGACAAAGGTAAGGAACTTGTTAGATGGAAGAGAAGACAGAATAAGAAGAGCTATTACATGCATGAAGATAGTGATGGATTGTCAAATAGTAATGAAGATGAACAAGGAAATGATAATAGAATTTTGATGGCTTTTGAAGATGATGATTTCTTGGATGCTATATATGAAGAAGGTATTTATGAAGAAATTGCTAAACTTAAAGTTTGTTTAGAGGAAAATAACATTATTAAAGATACTCTAACAATCCAACTTGCTGAAAAAGATAAACACAATGAAGGGTTAGAATGTGAAATTCTGGGACTTAGAAAAGAAATTGAGAAAACAAAAGCCCTTAGTCTCAGATTTGCTAAAGGATCTGAAACTTTGGCTGACATTATCAAAGTACAGCGCTCTCCTCTAATCAAGACAGGTCTCGGATATTCTGAAGAAGCATTTCAAGCCCAGAAGCAAACACAGAAGCCATCCACCTCCAAAAGTTATCTTGAAGCAACAAGGAGAAAGGAACAAGTTGACAATCAAAAGCATAATGCAGATCACCAAGTAAATCAGGGACAATTTTCTTCAAGAATGATCAAAGATTATCAAGTAAATCAGGGGCAATCTACTTCAAGGATGAACAGAAGCCTCAACCAACCACAGGTAAATCATTCTCAATTTAGCTCAAGAATGGATGGAAACTATAATCATATGGTTGGTAGATCTGATAATCGTAGGATTTTCTTCAATGGACAATGTTTCTCTTGTCATAACTTTGGTCATAAAGCTGCTCAATGTATTACCTATAAGACCATCATGACTAGAGAAGCTAAAAAAAAAGGAGTATAATAGGAATCATGAAAATAACCTACAACAACTTCTCTACTCTTGAAAATGAAATAGAATGTACTATCTGCAACAATTTCGGTCGTGAAGATTCTGAATGCAGAAGCAAGTTTCGGAAAACAATTCAGAAGGAGCAGACTTCATTGAGTTCCAAAACATGGAGAAAGAAAGAACCACAACCAAAAAGCTGTGGGATAGCCTTATATGCGAAAGGACAAGAAAATCAATGGCACATTGACAGCGGATGCTCGAAACATATGATAGGTAATAAAGAAAAACTTCACTCATATACTGCCTTAGAAAAAGAAAAGAAGGTCTCTTTTCGAAATGACACCCCTGCATTCATAAAAGGTAAAGGTTCTATTCAATTGAAAGAGAAGTTCAAAGCTAGAAATGTCATGTATGTTGATGGCTTAAAGCATAATCTCTTGAGTGTTAGTCAAATGTGTGATCAAGGAACTGAGGTAATATTTTGATCAAATGGATGTATTGTTCATGAGGTTGATATAGCAAAAACAGTGATCAGAGGCATAAGAACTCCAAATAACTTATACATACTCAAGGGAGAACATCAACAATGCTACTTAAGCAAGAATGATGAACACTGGCTATGGCACAGAAGACTGGGACATCTTAGCTTCTCTCAGATCAGGAAAGCATGCAGATATCAGGCAGTTCGTGATCTTCTTGACATCAGAATTCCAGACAACACAATATGCAAATCATGTCAAATTGGTAAGCAAACTAGAACTAATTTCCCTAAGAAGGAAGGATCAGCTAGCAGGCCACTTGAACTTGTCCACACTGATATATGTGGTCCAACAAGGAAGAGATCACCTCGAGGAGAAGAGTATTTCATATTGTTCATTGACGATTTTTTAAGGATGTGTTGGATAGGACTCATGAAGTATAAAGATGAAGCTTTCGAAAAGTTCAAGTCATTCAAAGCTTTGGTTGAAAACCAATCAGATTGCAGAATCAAATGCCTCAGATCTGATCGAGGAGGGGAATTTACCTCAGATGAATTTTTTGATTTTTGTGAAGAACATGGAATAAGAAGGGAATTCTCTACTGCAAGGACTCCTCAAAAAAATGGAGTAGTGGAAAGGATGAACAGAATGATTCAAAAAATGGCTCATGCTATGCTTGATGAGTCTGGAACTCCCGCAACCTTCTGAGCTGAAGCTGCATTTACCGCTGTTACTATTCTCAACAAGACAAATGTCTGGGTAAACAACGCTCAGACTCCTTATGAACTTTGGAATGGTAAGACTCCTGCAGTAAAATACTTCAAAATCTTTGGAAGCAAATGCTACATTAAAAGGACTAATGAAAATCTTGGCAAGTTTGAACCTAGAGCAGATGAAGGCATTCTACTTGGCTACTCTCCCCACAGCAAAGCTTACAAATGTTACAACAAAAGACTTGGTAAAATTGTTGAAAGCATTGATGTAGTGGCTGATGAAGAAGGAAACCCTCCCAGGCAGATAAACTCTGAAGATCTCAAAGAAGATTATCCTTCAACATCAAATCAGATTCATGACAAAGAAGAAACCCATGAGGCACCAAACGAACAGATAAGGATAGAAGAAAAGACTCCATCTAGATACGTTCAAAAGAATCATCCAGAATCTCAAATTTTGGGGCAAAAAGAGGTAGGTGTGCAAACAAGAAGAACCATTTCAGAAGCTTCAAGTTATCTAGCGCTGCTCTCCTCCACTGAACCACAAAATGTAAGAGAGACTTGCAAAGATGAATGCTAGGTCAAGTCCATGGAGGAAGAACTTGAGCAGATTGAAAAGAATAACACTTGGGAGTTGGTTCCAAGACCAAAAGACAAGAATATCATAGGGACAAAATGGATTTTCAAAAATAAGTTGAATGAAAATGGGGATGTGGTTAGAAACAAGGCAAAACATATTTGTAAGGGATATGCGCAACAAGAAGGCATAGACTTTGAGGCAACTTTTTCTCCAATTGCTAGACTTGAGGCTATAAGAATGTTCCTTACTCTCTCTAGCTTTCAGAAGTTCAAAGTATTTCAGATGGACGTAAAATCTGCATTTCTGAAAGGAGACTTGAATGAAGAAGTGTACATTGAGCAACGAGATGGGTTTATCCTTGGAAATGATCCAAATCTTGTATGCAGACTTCGAAAGGATCTCTATGGCCTCAAACAGACTCCAAGGGCATGGTATTATTGGTTGGATAAGTACCTCCATCAACAAGGTTTTATAAAAGGATCAACTGATAGCAATCTGTATATAAAAGTTGACAATAATAAGTTGCTAATACTTGTGGTGTATGTTGATGATATCATCTTTGGTAGCAATGAAGAAGACATGAGTCAAAACGTTGCCTTGGTGATGTAGAAATAGTTTGAAATGTCCATTCTTGGTGAGCTCACATACTTTCTTGGTCTACAAGTCCAACAAAACAAAGATGACATTTTTCTATCTCAAACCAAGTATCTCAAGTAGATCTTGAAGAAATATGGGATGGAGGATTCGAAGCCAGTATGTACCGCTATGGTGACAGGTTGCAGCCTCAGCACAAATGATGAATCAGCAACACTACATCAACCAACCTACAGATCCATGATTGGTAGTTTGCTTTATCTAACAAGTACCCGACCAGATATTATGCATGCAATGGGAATAGTTGGAAGGTTTTAGGCAAATCCAAAGGAAACTCATCTTCAGGTAGTTAAAAGAATTCTCAGGTATCTACAAGGAACTCAAAACTATGGCTTATGGTATCCTAGAGGTACAGATCTCACACTTCATGCATACACAGATGCAGATTGGGTAGGAAGCGTGGATGATAGGAAAAGCACTAGTGGTGGTGGATTCTTCATGGGTCCTAGATTAGTATCATGGTTCAGCAAGAAACAAATCTCTATTGCATTATCTACAGGTGAAGCAGAATATGTAGCTGCTGCATCTTGCTGATCACAACTCCTTTGGATGATGCAAACATTGCAAGATCTTGAAATCACTTGTACTCCACATATCTCCATTTTTTGTGATAATACAAGTGCAATAAGTATTTCAAAGAATCCTGTCATGCATTCAGAGACCAAGCACATCCCGATCAGGTATCATTTTCTCCGAGAACAAGTACTTGATCAAAAGGTCAAATTGGAGTATGTTCCCTCTAAGGAACAATTTGTTGATATCCTCACCAAACCACTACCCAGGGAGATCTTTGAATAACTCAAACAGAAGCTGGGGCTAGTTGATGCATCATCTTGTTGTTGAATCTTGTCTAGTTCAAAGACTGTTGTGTGCAAGATTCATATGGGGTGTATGCATATATATGCTGGTTTATGTGGGTATGTCAGAGACCTTCTGGCACAGGTTCAGGGGGAGCATATATTCTTCTAATAATGCATTTTTTGCATTATCATAGAAGATCTTGGTTCAATTATGTTGGATTTCAAGAGGAGCAAGTGCAGAAGGAGAACATGGATTCTGATATGAATAATGTTGCTAATGTTTTTGTCTCTATGTCTTATATTTCTTTGGTCAAGGTCATGTAACAGCCGATTTTGGTTGCCCCACTATCCCTGGGATGGATAATGTAGTGTGCTCATTATATCATGTATCCCCACTTGGTTGGGAGTTGTATATATGAGTCTTTGGTGATAGAGAGGTCAGTTATGATTTATTCTATAGAACATCTTCTTGCAGATCTTGCCTATTTGTCAGGGGGAGCTTTGATAGCATAGCAGAACAGAGATTTCAGCATGCATTTAGCGGGATCATAACCCTTTTCCCTTGATGACAAAGGGGGAGGAAAGCTCTTGAGTGACTTTGGGTTGCCATCAAGTTCAAATGGGGAGATTGTTGGCATTATGGCACTGGTTTGGATCGATGACATAAGTGTTGTCCTTGATGGCAATTCACTCAAGTAGTAGACCACAAGTTCAAGCTCTTAGAATGGCAAAAAACGGTAGGTGCGCAGGTTCCTGATCTCAAAGATGCGGTCATCAACAGGTTCTGCAGATGCGCCATTCGGAAGTTGCGGACAGGTTCGCAAGTGTACCGTTCAAAAGATGTGAACCCCCAGTTCACACACTTTCATGCAAAGAAAAGCGCATGCACGTGGGAAATCTTACAGTTTGTCCATGGTATTTAGTCAGATGCTTTGGAACTTATGGTTTGGTCCGTGGTTTTTGCATCTAAAGTTTTGAACCCCGGTTTGGATCCCTTGTATTGGGTTTCTATGGTTTTGGTCCATGGTTTGTGTATAAAAAGGAAAGGAGATTATTTGGCTGGGCACTTATGTGTTGAATATCTTAATAGCAAGATCTGAAATTCTGGTGATCGATTGGTGAATAATAACTGGAAATGAATTATGGAGAATCCTAAGCATTATAAGGAGAATCTACTGATAAGACGAGATCTCCTTGGTGCATGATCAGATCTATGAATATGATAGTCTCGGATATAGTTGAGGACTGATAAATTGTCTATATCCAGAGGTCCGCAGCTGAGATACGGAGCAGGTGCGTAGTCCAGAAGATAGATTAGGTGTGGAGGTGTGCAGTCCAGTTGACAGCACAGGTGAAGAGGTGCATAGAACATAAGACACAACAGTGTGGAGGTGTGTAGAACAGAAGACGTAGTAGGCGCGGAGGTGTGCAAAAGATAAGATAGAGTAGGTATGAAAGTGCACAGGCTCGACACAGCAGAAGTACAGATATCTGGAGGTTTTTATTGGTGAAGTTGTGGACTTCTCTTGAAATATTTTTAGCTCCCTTTACTTATTACTCCTGAGTTCAAGGTACTGAATTTCTGTATGGTTGTTGTGTATTGAGAAGTTATTGACTCAGTAATTGTACTAGGAATTTGGGTGATTTCAGATCTATTTGATGTTTTATTGATATTCATGAATCCAGTCTGAAAATTTATGAAACAAGGTCCTTGGAAGAAAAGAGAAGGTTGTAGCCTTCTGCAGGTTGAAGCCTGCGTGCTGGTATAAGACTGCACTAGTACAAAATCATTGTAAAAGAAGTTTCTAATTGAAAGAAGATAGAGACATATTGTAGTAGGTAGTTTTTGCCCACATTGGTTTTCCACCTTATATCTTGTGTCCTTTGGTGTGACTATTGCTCTATTTTTTTGTTGTTCTTGTTTGCAATAGTTCTAATGATCCAAATCTAAAGAATATATTAAATTATAGGGTATAAGCAAGTTTCATCTGCATAAATTGAAAAGAGTTTGATAGTACTGATTCACCCCCCCTCTCAGTATTATTTTCAACATTTAATCATTCGAAGTTAGCATTTGGAGGAGGTCTCAATGGATTTTATCACAAGTTTACCCAAGCCTAAAGGAAATAGTGTCATTGCGGTGGTAGTTGATAAACTTACCAATTATGCACACTTTTGTGCATTATCTTATCCTTTTAAAGCCAATACAGATTCTAATACATTTATGGAAACATTTCATGAGCTTCATAGAAAACCAAAGATTATAGTAATTGACAAAGGTCCCATTTTTATGGGAAATGTTTGGACATAATTACTTTCTTGTCTTACTACTCTATTAACTCATAGCTCATCTTATCATCCTCAATCTGGTGGGAAAACTAAGACATTGAACATATGTGTAGAAGAATACCTCTGTTTCTTTGTATATGATAAACAAACACAATGGATCAAGTGGTTACCTCAAGTTGAATGGTGGTATAAAACTTCCTTCCATAATGTAGAAAAAATGACCCCATTTATGGTACTTTATGGATATCATACACCATCCATCACATCATATTTAAGAGAAAATTATAAGGTTCAAGTATGGAATATCACATCGACCATCAACAACAAGTTCTCAAACTCTTAAAGGATACCCTCACTATGGCAAAAAATCAAATGAAACAACAAGCAAGTCAACATCGCAGTGCAAGAATTTTTGATGTAGGTGACTCAATATTTTTATGGATACAACCATACAAACAAAAGTCTCTCAAGAAATATAAGAAGTATAATAAATTATCACCCAAGTATTATGGTCCTCACAAGGTCTTGCAAAAGACTGGTACTATGGCATACAAATTGGAGTTGCCTACATCTTCCCAAGTATACCAAACTTTCCATATTTCATGCTTAAAGAATGTTATATGTGACAAGATTCGAGTTAAAATAGTGTTTCTAGAACTTGAAAAAGAAGGAAAAATCATGTTTGATCCTAAAGTAGTCACAGAAGCAAGAAACTGACAGCTGCGGAATCAATCAATTTCATATTATATCATTAATTTTAAGAACTTACCCATTGAATATTCCACATGGGAAGATGATAATTTTTTACAGAAGCATCCAAAACTACTCAAGCATTTAGGAAAACACCTTTTTTAAGGATATGGGTGTGTTAGGACCCTACAATACTAGTATATCCCCCTTATTGTTATTATTAGTGTAGCCCCCTATTTTTATTGTTGCTCCCATGTGGACACTATATTGTTATTGTTGTGCCCATAGAAGCCCACTATTTATATTGTTGTTCCCTTACATTATTATTAATATGTAGGCTTTGATTATATTATGACCCCTTAGACTCCTATATACAAAGAAGGTCCTGTCATTTGATCATAGAATAATTGTTCATTTATGTAATGTAAAGGAGGTTTCCCCCTTGAAGAGGATAATTTTTAAGTCACTGATCTATCTTTTTGTGAGTTGGTTGCGTAAAAATAGTTCCGTGTGTGAACATAGAGTATATTGAATTCTCATTTATTGTTGTATTTTTTGATCTCTAGCTTTTATAATAGCTTTTTGATTCCTAATATTTTTCTCAATTTCCTTCCTTCTTAGTTTATCTTTCCTTTTGAACAAAATTAATTATAGTTGGTCCTCTAAAATGAGGTATTTATTTATAAATATTCCTAACCATTTTAATATGGGTGCATTGTTGAGTGTGTTATACTTATGGTTTTTGTATCTTATATTAACATGAATTAACCTATGTGTATGGTCAATAAATTCTCGTAGCCTCCTTGCTTCTATGGAAATAATTTGTTTCAATTTGTGACTTATTTTTTGGTTCTTCTTTGCTTTTGCTAGCCTTTCTTCATATTTATACTCTTTAATGTCAAAGATCATGAGGTTCAAGATTCTCTTGTTACACACATGGTCAAAATCTACGAGCTTATATGTTTCCTCTTTGATTCATTTGATATCCAACTTAAATTCCATCCATGCACACTAAAAATGATACGAAACCAATAATTCTAGTCCTTTTTGAGGGGGAACCTCCTTTTACAATGAATGCAGTGTAGCAAACAATATTTTATGATCCTATGACTAGGTCTCATTGGTATATATAGGCAGAAGGGTACAATTATAATAAAATGGGACCATGAAAGGGTTCTATCCTACATAAAAATATAATAATAGAGATTTAATGACTCAATATCTAGGGCTTAATTAGGGGTTTTAGGATTAACAAACCTTATATAGGGCATAAAATTCCCCTCCATTTTGAACCAGTGTTTTCCTAAGCACTTGATTAAATACTAGTGATCATGCAAAAAAAAACACATCTTCCATGTGATATCCTCCATTAGTAGGTTCCTCTTTTGGATGATGTACTCCACCATTGCTAGGTTACTTAGTTACTTAATCCTTGATTCAATGATTTATTCTACTTCTAATATAATTATACCTTCTTCATTTATCTCTAATATTGTTACACAATATTTTGTCACACCTCATGTTCACTTCTCGTTCTACATCTTGAAGTCCCAAAATGTTGACTACTCTAAAGTGTATTCATCATGAAACACATACTGAAACATCCTTGAAGAATGGAAGAAAACTACCCTGACTATTTTGGAGAAGGTTGATTGAAACCCTAAATTTCAAGAACAACAATATTTTCTCCACTGCCTTCCCATGTTGGTGGCAAGTTGTAGTTCTTTGAGATAGCACTGCAAGCACATGTTTTGATATGAAAAGCTGCACTAAACCTCTTCTGGCAGGTTTTCTCAAAATGGAGGTGAAGCTTCGTATGCTAGAAACTTTGAGAAACAATGAGATGGATGTTGTTTTGGTAGGGATATGGTCAAGCTCTCCCATTTGGAGCTCTTAATCCTACCTTTAAGGGCCTTCCCTTGATATTTGAACCTTCCTTCCTCTTTAGTGGACTCCCTAACTTCCTTTCCCTTCCTATAAATCAAATCCCTTCCATCAACAAATGGTTGGTCATTGATTGTCTACATTCCTATGCAGGGATTATGCCCAAATGTTGTGCATCTAACTTAGAGGAGTGTTTGAAGAGTCTTGGCTTGGACTTAGACATCCACCAAAAGTAGGTCCCAAACATCAAGTAAATGGTTGTATGCTTCACTTTTTTATTCATTAATATGTACATCTCATGTTCACTTTCCATAAATGTCTAAATATTTATGCATTTAGCCTGATACTCCTTGATCTATCAAGTAGTTTATGTTTGATATGTACTATGTATGATCTTGCATTTTGTACTTTCTATTGATCTCTCTTGTAGGTGCTTAGATGTAAAGAACAAGCACGGAGCGATCTTGCAAGCTAGGAGATAGAAGCCATCACCAAAGGATTGAGTGATTAGCATCAAAGACAAGGAGGCTTCTCATTCTCTTTGTATTTTTAAACATAATATAGGAATGTTTTTAGTGAGTTTGTTGCTAGACCCACTCAATGGGCTAAAGAGATCACCTATGTCTACAGAGGAGATTTGTCTTCCCAATAAATACATTTCTCAACTACTAATGAATGGCATGGTCATGATCTTGATTAGGTGCAAGAGACTAACGAATTAATCCAAATACCTTGAGATTATTTTTTATAGCTTTATGGAGATCCCCTCACCTAGATGATATGAGCATTTTAACATTTAGTGAAAATAATTGTCTAAGTACACCTTCATGCCTCTTGTTGTGTAATTTTTTCATTCCATTATATCTTATCACTTAGAGAGTTTCGCTTAGATACCTTTAAGATAAATTTCCTTTTCTTCTAAGGTAAACCTTATGAAGACATCTTGAAATTAAATCTCATTGCTCCTAATGACTATAACCATTGGACCTCTAATACAAGATGAGTTCCACCCAATTGTATTGCTATCATGGAACTGGCACACCAATACTCCCACATATTGATCTTAACAATACAACACTTCCATCAATAATTTATGATGCTTCCATCTGCAATAAATACATGAAACTTTGGTACTGGATATATGAAACAATTGGGAAGTTATGTTATTTTATAATTGGTTAAGTTATGAGTATTTCCAAAATCAATCAACACTATTTCCTTTTTACTTTTGATATATCCTTATATCTTTAGGGTTTTTGGAGTATCGATGTTTGTCAATGCATGAGAGGATATTGTTAGACTAGTCTCTTTAAGCTGTGGATCTTATGAGAATTCCAATTCTTGATCCTCTTCCTCTTTAGAGTCTATGTAGAATATTTTTTGTAGAAATTTTGAATAATATGACACTTATTCACAGATATTATCATGATTATACACTATTTGCAGAATGCATGAATAATACATAACCTCCTCTACATTGATAATCAATTTGCAGTATTAAGGAAACAATAGCATGCGCACATTGAAGCATCAATCACACATATCAACACAGTATGTACCGGGTAAAGAATACAGCTGAAAACCCCAAAATATCTATATATTATATTGATTCAGAACATGTAACAATACTTAGAACAATACTCCTCACAAGTACTCCGTACTATCTCCACCTATTACACACAAACTAGCTCAGATCTGAATCAATCACAGGTTCAAATCTCCTCCGCTGCTTACCTGCCTCCACTGCGCAATCCTGCATGAGAATTGATGAATGGCTGAACCAAACTCGTATTTCCGTTGTGTAACACTACGCAATCCTCATTGGCAACTCAATCCCACTAATTGTGCAAATCACATGCACAACTATAGTCACAAGTGACAGTTGTCTTGCCCTTTTACTCACCTCTAACACTTGTCTCCACTAAATTGTCCATGCAATGAGTTAACTGATGTATTCTTCAGTTGATTTATGAGTTAATAATTAGTGAATTAATTAATAATTAATTCACACCACTCATCATCAGTCTATTTGTCAGTTAGAATAACTACAACTAGTTCAACTAAGTCAAACTGAACACAATTCCATGAACTCCTCAATCAACTCCACCAAAACTCAACCACTTGAGTTCTAACTCAAGTCCTTCATGAAATAGCTCAACTAACCCATTAGAAAAGTGCATTTCCTTCTGGAAACTGCATGTGCCACATATGTAGCTCGAACTGAAGTGCTCCAAGAGGATAAGATAATGTTTATAGTCAAAGCATTATTAAGAGCTAATAATATTCTACTGTTCTATTTTAGCCTGACAGTCTAAAAATAGACTCTACCCATATGTCTAAAAATAGAAGTCCATGTATTTTTACCAACATGACCAATCATCCACAAATAGCATCCTGCAACTCATATACCATGATCCATATGTCTAAAAATAGGCATAGTCTAAGAATATAGTTTGCGCCAAAAATAGCCTGCAGGCACACTTAGTGAAGGTGACTTCTTTTCACTAAGCTCCATCATCTTGTTGAATTTTCAACATTTTTTTCTCACAAAATTTATAATCATTATTGTACTTGTTATCATAGTTTAAACATAGCACATTTCTCTTGTTTTATCCATTTTATGAGGAGTCAACCTTGTCAACTTAGGAGGAGCATCATCTTCACTACAATTATTATTGGTTTATTTTTTAGTGGCCATATTTTTATTTCAACTTTCCTTTCTAGATTGGAAGCATTCTATTAATATTTTTTTGCAAAGAGATACACCTCTTTTTGGATGCTTTCCTTTAAAGTTCCAGTGAGTATGTCTAAAAAATTATCCTCTAGAATATTCTTTACATTGAGAGTAAAATTTTGGAATTTTTTAATGTTATTTGTAATTATAGATTTATGTCAAATATTTACCAATTGACTAAATAATCATTTCTCTTAATACTCCCATAATGCATTATCAATTCCTCTATGAAAATGGACCATGATATAATAGAATCCTTTTTCCTTTCACAAATCCATTGATACCATAGATGTTAGTCCTGTTCTATAAACAAGGATGTAATATTTACCCTTTGTAAGGATACCACATGGTGTATATCAAAGTACTTCTCCATCTAAAATATCCATGTTAGAGTATCATTACCATGAAGCTTCGTCACAATGATTTTTGGAATATAACAATTACTTGTTGCTAAATTGAATCCTTAATTATGTAGATGCTAGATTGAAAATTCATGATTATGGTTTTGTGATTCAATATTTTTCTATCCAATTGTGGTGGCATACTCCCCATATGATATTTACTTTCAACATCGTGCTTCTCCTTACGTTCATAATTTCCTTGTATCTCGACATCCCTCTTAGGAAAACATTTTAATAGAATATTTTGTAATTATTGTAATTCTTCCTTTTTTCATTCATCTCTTTTTCCATTTCCCTTTTACATTTTTCTTGAAAACTTGATAAATCCACATTTTTCAACCTACTACCATCTATTTCATAAACTTTCTTCTCTAGTTGAGATGACCTAAATTCTATGCTTTAACTTTCTTCATGAGTCAAGGGTAAAAATTTGGTAGAATTAATTAGTGTGAAAATTTTATATGGAAGCATTCTAGAAAATAATAATCATACACATCTTTATTACAACTTTTAGTCACTAAAAATATTGGATCTTCTAATCAAAAATTAGGTGACTAGTAAGTCAGGTCCCTTAACTTAGAGAAAATATAAATGGATGAAATTGGTTTTAGTGTGTCTTTGAGATCTGAGTCATTTTATATTTAAAACATTGGTTTCTAATACTCACATATGTATTTTTAGCAATTCCACAAGTGTGAATAAAATTTTATGTGCCAAGTGAAAGATAGTAACTATCAAAAGCTTGCCTATTCTTTTCCTCTTCCCACATGAAAAACTTGTGCACCTTGTCACATGTCCAATCCTTAAAATATAATTCTCAAATTTGTACATGAGGTCCTTCTGTATGTCTCCTAAATTCCTAAAGATTCCATAGCTTAAGAAGTCCCAAAAAATAATTTATATAAAAAATACGAAGATGATATATTTAAAATTATTTCACTAATTATTCATAAACCCTAACATCCAAAAGGTAAAACTCCAAAAGGATAGAGAAACAAAATGTCAAGATTCAACCAGATGTGCTCTAACATTTCTTATTAATATGGTTTAAGTTTTACTGTTTATGACCTCCTAGAAGAAAATATATTGTAAAAATTCCAAATTAACATATTCGAAATTTATTTTAGGAGAATTCAAGAACATGGCATTTGTTAGAACATACATCCATAGTTATAAAAAATGAATATCTTAAATTTGAACCACATGTTTATTGACAAATCACCTCAATGTGATACATTGTTCATGGTTTCAAACCTGATAGAAAAAATTATAGTGAAAATACTGAAGTAGTCTAATTTGAGTAGAATTCAAGGACCCTAACTTCCTTTGAGTATATCATGAAACAAATAGCAAACCAAGATATCAAATTTGAGTTAGATATTACTGAATATTTTTCCTCACGATTCTCATATCTTCACCATCTAAACCATACAAGAAAAAAAAATTATAAATAAATTCCATGGAAACCTATTTGAAGTAGAAAAACCCTATGATAATGAGCTTAGATCCCAAATTTTATTATCCTTGTGCCTTAGAAATGATAAGAAGCTAATAATTACAATTCTCTTTGGGGGAAAACCTCCATTTACAATGAAATGTATAACAAAATATTTTTTGATTCTAAGACAAAGTCTCCTATATGTATATCTATCTATTATCTATCTATCTATATATATATATATATAATATTTATATATTATATATTATATATATATATATATATATATTATATATATATTATATATATTATATATATATATATATTATAATATTATATTATTATATATATATATATAATAGATAGGAGACAAAGGTACAATTATAATAAAATACTACCATGAAGGTGATATAGACTACATAATGATATAGGAATAGAAATATAATCACTCAATTGATATGGATTGGATCATTATATTGTTTTTCATCCATCTCAATGTATTCAGAGTGGAAAAAGTGGGGGAATCACGAGAACATTTTTACCATCAAGACCTAATTTGAAAAATTGGGATCTGAATCCTTCCATGAGTGTTTTGAAGAATAAAATAACAATTTTTGGTGGTAAAATTTTTCTTCTTTAGTGTGACACCTTTTCATGTTATTCTACACATAGAGGCCTTTCCAACTGTGCAAAAATCATACTAAACAAAGTCCGTTTGGGAAAGTTATGCCACATAGAAGTTGACCTTCATGTTTTCACCACCATGGTACAAGAGAATGTCACGTTAGCCGCCATTATTCATGGAAAAGGGGATATCCATGTGATTATGTTGTAACAAGATCTATCAAATTCTATATTGTAACTATGGTTAGGAGTTGAGATAGTCAAACTTAACCACTATTAGGCTATCATGTTGTGTTGTAACTGGGCCACTGGGAAGAAGCAGCATTACATTATTTCAAGTGATTCTTTTCGATATCTCAGAAAAAATAACCAAGAGAGATATGAGGTAGAGCACACAAAGAGGATTTGTGCACTATGGCATCCCACAAGTCACAGGACATACTTCTTTATACCTGCATCCATATTTCCAGACAGAGAAAGAGAGCAGAGCATCGTCACCTTCCAGCTGGGTTTTCTCCCAAAATGGTTTACCAAAGCATATATTGTGTCTTATGCGTGTGTGAGAAATTTTATTTTATCATTCATGATTTTCTTCATAAATTCCATTCGCATGGTTGCACTAATTATAGTAAAAACTATATATCTAAAAATTCAATAAAATTGTAATGGTGTAGGATTTCAAATTTTTAATATAATATTATCAAATATTTTTTGACGAACTATCCAGTATAATATTCACAATAATTTAAGGAACATATTGGTATCAGTGCAAGTTTATTCAGGTATTTTGTGGATATTTTCAAGGCATCTATATCGGTGAGGACGAAAATAATAAAACCCTAATCATGGATGACAAATATGTAAATGATCGACGTAATCCTGCAAAGGGAAATTTTTCATGTTTGGAACAACAAGTTGAAGATATGAATTGCAACATAAACCTCCTCATTGAATCCCTAAGTAATAATATTGGGATATTTGGATAATATGGGGTTTCAAATGCAACAGAAAAATTAGAAGGGGGATTGGGAGACTCGAAAGAAGCGAAAAACCAAATGAAGAAAGAACTCGGAAAAGATCAACCCAGTTCAAGAGTAGTGAACCAATCATAGCCTTTATTTAAAATGGAAGAAGAAGTTGATATCATGTTATACTATTCCAAGATCGACACTTTGAAGTTGAATCACTGGTCTACAACAAATGACATTTATTTCAGCATCCATCAAATAGATGAAGTACAAAATATCTCATTTGTGTGGCTAAAATTTGAGCCCATGCACTGACTTCGTGGGAGAGCCACACGAAGACCCTAAGTTCAGAGGGAGAACCTCTAGTGACTAAGTGGGAGGAGTTTAAAACCCTCATTAAGCCATAGTTTTATCCCATTGTGTACATAGAGGACCAGTGGATCCAGTGGCACTTCTTTAGGAAAACGTCGACCTAAAGAATGCAGGAGTGCACCAGAGAATTCAGAAAGATAGCTATAATGTTGGGTATCTATCCAAATAACCTAGATTTAATACTCAAGTATTCAAGGGATTTGCACTGCCATATATCTAATCAAGTGATGTTGCTCAAGGTGAAATCAGTAGAGCAGGACTGTGTATAGGCAGAGTACCTAGAGAACATAGACATCAAGAGAGGGAAATCAAGTGAATCAAACTAGAAGGAGAAAAACGATGCTTCTAAGGAGGGAAACAAGAAACAAAAAGGGGGGAAGATAAAAATATGACAACCATAGCACACTAGTTCAAATTTCCTAACAACCAATACAACCACTACCACATTGATGGCCATACAAAGGAAAAGTGTTGGAAGTTGCATGATCTAGAGATAAACCTAATGAACAAGAAGAAATATAATAAGTAGAAGAATATCGTGGCCCCTAATTCAAGTAATCAAGTTAAAAGTATCTCAGATGTGGATGAGAAGATCATCTACACGTCAACGCAAAAGGAGGTGAATCTGAGGAGGTTTTAGCAAAAGAAAGAGAGAAAATGACTGAAATCTTCCATGTAAAGATAAAGGCAAAGAAGATGAACATTGATGATTTGTTTGACTTACGATTGCAAGAAATTCTCATTTTAGCAGAATTGGTGAAGAAGTTGGGGCTGGAATTTTGTGATCATCCAAACCCATATCCATTGGGATGAATAAATAAGGATTCAAAGGGGAAGGTAACAAAGCAATGAAAAAATAAATTTTCTATCGATGTTAATTTTATTGATGAAGTAGATCTAGATGTGGTTCTCGTTGATGTATATGGAGTCATGTTTGGGAATCCATACATGTACATTCAAGATGCAATATTCATGAGGAGAGTGAACTAGTACCATCTCATCAAGGATGGAAAATCGTTCATCATCACCATATAAAAAAGAAAGTCAAAAAATTCACTCATAAGTGTATACCAAGCCAAGAAATTGATTTGTTCCAACAAGAAGCATCTTTTTTTTGTTTTTAAAAGAAATTCAGTTTGCAGAGGAGTCAATAAGAGGAAGGCATCAGTAGAGGGGTGGACTAATAAACATGAGCAGCATTTGGAGGATTGTTTACAAGCATATAGGGATGTGTTTCGAGATCCTAAAGGGTTACCACCTAAGGAAGAAGTGGATCATGATCTCCAGCTATTATCGGACTCCCCATTGCTAAATATTGGGTTGCACAATAAGCCTGGTATAGAAGCAAGTGAGGTGAAAAAATAGTTGCAGTAGATCTTGCAACAAGGTGTCAATTGATCAAGTACATCACCATGTGGGTCACTTATCCAAAGTTAAACAGGAACGTAACAACTTACAAATATAATCATAAACACAGAGATGTAGGAGAAAAAAATTTCATTTCATTTTTTGAAAATTATTGAACTATTCTTACAAACATAATGGAAATAAGATAGCTTGGGTGACGATAGCTTATCTCTAAGTAGAAATGTGGTGGCTACATGCCTTTGAGCTATGTTACAATGAGGCTAAAGGGCCAAATATATTATTGAAAAACATGTGAAAACCCTAAATAGAAAAAACCCTAACCCCAAGAGATTTAACACCAAGAGTTTGTGGACCCCGTTGGGGTTAGTTGAGCAGCCAACTTCCCAAGGTCATAACTTGTTCATATTTTCTCCATTTTTCATGCATGCTACCTTTTCCAAAAGTTCTCTTCGAGTACTACAGGCTTTTCCAAAATCCCCTTCCTAGGACTATGGGCTTGCCGTAGACCCAGAAAAATGTCATTTAGGGGGTCAAAATTACTCTAGAAGTTAAGGACTCGAAAAACTGCTAAAAATATTAAATGCTAAAATGAATAAGGAAACACATGAAACTAGTTGGTTGGTCTAGGTGGAATAGGAGGGTGGCCACTAATAGCCACCTTGATCATTCCTCCTCCCTTAGAAATAAATGGTCCCCATTGCGTGTAGAGCCTTCATGAGGTGAGGAAATTTGCGTTGAATGGAAACACTTGCTGGTGAAGGAGCTGGCCTACTTTTACAACTCGATATAACTATATCCTCTATTTGTGAGTTTTCTTGATTTGTGTTTCCATGATCTAATTAGTTTTGGCCTATTCCATGTAGTCTAGCTTGAGCTATGTTGGTGTGAGTTGTTCTCCAATGTTAGACATGTCCAACAATGGTAGAAAGTATGGCCAAAGGCAATCTACATTGAACAACGGGTGAAGGCCGAGGAACGGTGGGATTCTAATATCAAATACATTATCATCGATGACCTTGGTGATGGTGAATGGCCCATATCAGAGTGGGCGAAGCTTGCGGTGGGGTCTAGCAAGACACTCCTTCTGTAAATGTAGGCAAACTTTCTCATTGACCTAGAACTTATGTAACACTCGATGTTAATCATGGCACTAAATGTGCTTAGCATTGACTTTGTCCATTATATCATGGACTTGTTAGTAGATATGTTGAATGTGATCAATGAAGTTGTTATCCCTTTCAACTTCGGACTCAACATGAGCTGAATCTACCTGAGTGGATGCAAATGATATGGCCACATGAATGGGGCATAATGGCTAAAATCCTAACCCTCCTTGAAAGGGTATGTGGTCTACTAAGCTATGGAGAGCTCTGTTGTAGCTGTGTTGGACATAGAGGAGACTTTCATCACATGTGCATGGATGCTTGAAGTTGTACATGCAAAGAATGTGTATGATCATCTTGTTGACAACCTCTATTTAGCCATCAGTTTGGGGATGGGAAGGTGTGAACTTAGTAAGTTTTGTATCTAGCGTCAACTAGAGACTTGACCAAAATTCACTTAGGAATATGTTGTCCCGATCTGTGACAATGGACTATGGGATCCCGAAGTGAACCCACACTCAGTGAAATAAGAGCTTAGTAGTGGCCTAGGCTATGATACTCTTCCTACTGGCTGCCATCATGGCCATCTTAGAGAATCTTTCGACAACCACAAAAGCACAATCATTCTCGTGCTTAGTAGAAGGAATGCCCGACATGTAATCTGTGGAGACAGATTCCGAAGGTCGGCTAGGAGTAGGTAGAGGAGTATATAGTACTTACTTATTGATGGCTGGTTTGGAAATGATGCACGCAGTGCATGATTTAATGTATTTCCGAACATCTTACCAATGTTTCGCCCAATAAAAATGCCTTTACAATACTGCCATTATTTTCTCTACTCTGAAATGTCTAGCAACCCGATTGTAGCCTACCTCCCAATTCATCTTGGCACACTCAATTGAAGGAACACAGATGTGTCCTTGGTGGCATAGCAGCGAATCCCAAAGGTGAAAATTTGGAACTTGATTCCCTTCTAGGAGTGTCTGGTATATGCTACCAAATTTTGGATCGCTCTTGTAAAGATGCGGCCACTCTGATGTGTCATACCCACAGGAGTTGAGCACTGTGAGTAGTGCCATGACTAGTGGTCGGCTAATGCAATCAATGACGTTATCGGTGATGCCCTTCTTCTACTTAATTTTTAAATGGAATTGTTGAAGATAGTTGAACCATTTCTTATGGTGATCATTTTGAAACTTCCGTTGTGTCTATATGAACCAAAAAGATCATTCATCTATGTGGATGATCGTTTCCTTCCCCAAAATGTAATGCTTCCATTGAGGACAAGCCTGCATAATAGAATACATTTCTTTATCATAAGTGGGGTACTTTTGGATTGTTAGTGAAACTGTCTCACTATGGTAAGCCACTAGATGTCCATGCTGAGTAAGAACCACACCAATAGCATAGTCAAGGGCATCTTTGTCAATCTCAAATGGTTGTTTCAGGTCTGGTAGTTTGAGCACCGGTGCAAAATAGAGGTGATTATTCAACTCAAAGAACACTTTTTATTGTGTTTTCGACCGAACAAAAAATTATTTCACCCTTCCCTTGGTCACTTGACTTAAAGGCCATGTGAGATGAGAGAACCCCAACATGAACATACATTATAAATTGGCAAGGCCCAAAACGATGTGAAGCTTTGTTAGAGTGGTTAGGGTTGGCCAATCCCGAATGACTTGTATCTTGGATGGGTCCACATGTTCACCCTTCTCATCAATGATGTATCCCATATATTGAACCTGGGTTAGGCCAAAGGTGATTTCTCGAAGTTAGCACATAGCTTTTGTTGTTGTAGGGTTTCAAGGACCTGTCAAATATGGTGGAAGTGTTCTTCCTAACTCTGGTTGAAGATCAATATGTCATGTAAATACACCACCACAAATGCATTGGTGAAGTGTTGAAAGATGTTTTCCATGAGTCTCATGAAGGTTGTAGGGGCATTCGTCAATCCGAAGTGGATGAGCAACCATTCGAAAAGGTCCTCCTTGGGTTTGAAGGAAATCATCCACACATTGGAGGGTTTGATAGGCACCTGGTGATAATGTGACTTGAAGTCAATCTTGCCAAAATATTTTGCCCTTTTGAGCTGGCCTAGAAGATCATTAATCCATGTAATTAGGTACCTATTCTAGAAAATTATCTTGTTCAACACCAGATAGTCAATACAGAGCCTCCAGGTCCCATCCTTCTTCTGTAGCAAAACAAATGGGCTACCACAAGGTGATGAGATTGCCCCGATGTGCCCTTTCTGCAATAGTTCATTAATCTACCTCTTGATATCATTGGTCTCTAGAATAGAGTATCGATTGATTGTTCCATTGGGAAATGGCACACTCCAGGTTATATCGATGGAGTGCTTTCCCTAATAGTGCAGAGGTACCCTTATGGGTGTGTTGGTCGGATAAATCGTTCTTGCGGACAAGAATGATCTCCCTAGTATCTAATGATATCTAGCAACAAAGATAACAAGAAAACCTATTTCTCTAAACATGTTTCAATTCATTAATGAATACTAGGAAGTGTAAAAGACCCTACCTCGGTCCAATGCTTGTTTGAGGTAGTTTTATCCCAACAGCTTCAAGCAGTTCTCATTCAATAACCTACATACATAAACAAGCACACGTCAAAGCATACCTGTGTATAACAAAACATTTTCATTATGATGATCAAGGAGCTCATAAAACAAACCATTAGAGATAGTTCATTGAGAAAAATAAACTTGATTGTATTAACTTAATGAATAAAAGAACTTTACAACCTTTGCCTTGATGTTGCACAAGTCCTTTCTAGGGTCTAGCAGGGGTCTCCTCTACTTTTACAAGCCTCACTCACTTCCCAAATGACATGAAAGGTATGTGATCTCTCCACTCACAAGCTCAAAAAGGAAGTCTAGTTTTTCAGCAGCATTTACCCTCAATAATCTTCAGCTTTCAAGCCCCCCTACAACCAGCCCAATGCATGAATTTATAGTGCAAATGGAGGAAGTTGCAGGTCCACCATTGAAGGGATAAGTTCCTCCTTCAATGGGATAAGCACCTCATATCATGGAGTTAGCTCCCTTAGTTATGGAAAGGATGAACCAAGGTGGAGCAGACTTGCTAGCAAAATATTCCTTCTAGAAGTGTCTAGAAGTGACCCAAAGTAAGTTTTTAAGAATGAACTCACACCTTTTTAACTTTTACAGGGGTTTGCACCCATCCAGTTAGATACAGAGCGGTCCGGTTCGTAGGAAACATGACCATTAGGTGCGGCACTGCAGGCAATGCTAGGAGAAAGTGCGAAACCAGGATTTGAGATATTTTTAAGGTCTTTCTCCCATTTTCAAGGCTTGACATGAAGAGCTGATGTTTAAGACTTGCAAAGGAGGTATGTATGAGTATTGATGGACTCACACAAACTGTAGAAATTCATGGTGACAATTTTTTGTGTAACAGATTTCCCCCTAAAGTGTGAAGTCTGTAGTAGATGAGGATGGTTTTTTTATCATATAAGAAGAGTGAAGGACTTTATCATTTCAAGGATATTCCTATGGATACCCCGGTCAGAACCTGTAAAAACATTCAATGAAAAATATATATATGTGAAAATATCATCGCTGAGGTAGGCATTCCCATACTTAGATCAAAACTGACTAAGAACTATCTAAAACTGTTATGATACAGGAATGGTAGGAACATATGGACACAGTATGGGCGCAACCATCTGTCTATGAATAGTCCACTATATAATGATGAAAAAATTCCTCGCAACCTGGATGGTGGAAACTAGATCCAGGGTCTTCATTTCTACTTCCTGAACTAGTACGATTCTATCCATGTGAATGAATGTGCCGAAGTTGAACATGGTAGAAACCACTTGATTACCAGTACAATCCATGAAATGTGAATGAATGAGTCGATGTCGAAGATGTCACGGAATCTGTTGATTGAAGGTCAATGATGCAACCTGTCGTCAAAGGCAAGAAACCTGCCATTGAGGCATGCAGGTTCCAAAGTACTGACGATTTCTAGATCATCTTTCTAGATAATGAGTTGGAGTCGATAGAGAGCAATCCATCATAGGCAAGCCCATAACACAAAATCATAGATCAAGTCTGAAGAAATATATTTGGCAAGAGCTAACTTAGGGATGGTCAATGATGGATGAAAAATATTTTGCAGGTGAATGGTTTATTTGCACAGAACACTTGAACACATAACGACACTGCAGTTGGCTTGGTGACAATTAACACAAAGTTAATACCCGGAAACCAGCTGAATACTTTCAATGTGGCTTCATTAACGTTAGGTAAAGGATTTCCCAACCCAGGTGAATAAAAGTGTCATGTTCAAGAGTGATAGACATTTTTTCAAACACAAAATATAACAAACAAGTTCATTTTCTCTCTTTTCCCCCACCATTTCTGGCAAGTACCTCTTTATTTTTGACAAGCTTGAGGAGGATAACATTTGCTTGATTATAGGCTCATCCTTCGGATGAGTCCAACTTAGTTTAAATTCAAACCCTAAGAAGGAGTGGTCTCTTCCTGTTTGTAATTGAACAGGTCCTTTACTGTGAAATTTTAACGAGTTCAGTATAGGAGAAACTCGGCGTTTTTCAATTTTAGGGAGTCAAAAGAAAAACTTAAGAAAACTCCATGGTTGTCCTTTTTCATAAATTTGTGTCTCTCAAGCTCGAAAAAGTATAAAATAATACTTGAGAGAACTGCTTGATCATTACGACCAAAGAGTACTTTTCATGATTAGTGCCTTCAATCTGAAAAAGTAAAAAAGCGATCGAAAACAAGTCATTTTATTACCAATATCGAACTTGAAACGACAAAAGTCCAGCAAACTTTTCATGTTTGTACGGTCGGAAAAGAGCTGTAAAGGACCATCTTTGTAATTCTGTTTTAACGAGTATACAAAGAAACACTCGACAATCTTTTCATTTTTTACGAGTCAAAAAAGAGCTTAAAGAGGACTCCTATGTATTTTTTGTTGAAAATGATCAATTTTACCTGAAACCCCAATATTCTGCACAAAAACTGCAAACATTAGTCATATATGTTTTAAAAAATAATAAAAATGCACCAAAATGACCTTTTCAATGTAAAAAATAAATAAATTTTAATTTATTTATTCAAAAAATCTTACAAAAAGGGGTTTTACAAGTTCATTTTTACCATTTACCTTTGGAGTAAAAAGTAAGAGCTTTTGGTAAAAAACTTCCCGTGGAGATTGCGCAAAATCCAACCGCTGGAATTCAAAACCGTCTTCTCCAGGTAATCCACAATGTCCCTGACTTGCATTTCATCCGTTTGAAATTTCGTTTTAGGGTTTAGATTTCGATTTTTAACAGGAAAATTACGGAAAAAATCGCCCGCGGTAGTTGCGCAGGGGCACCATGTGGCCCCTGCACACCCCGATTTTTCTGTGCACATAGAAAAGTCAGGGTGCCTCACCTATCCTTAAGGAGAACTGCGCACCTACGCACTGTCTCTAAAGGGACAGGTGCGAACCCCGCGGAATACGGATTTTAAACCCTAGGTTTTCCATTTTTGACCCATAGAAGTTTGGAATGAAATTTCTGATCCACCTATTTTGCATTGTAGGTACACAATATGCTTGTTTGGTGGGAAAGAGAGCATGAGGACGTGGATCAGGCTGCATTGCTCCATCCGCCTTCATTACAGGCATTGAGAGCATGTGGGCTTTTCAAATTTTGGACCATACCTGGCATATGGGCACAGTTAGACTTTTTGCAATGGATGGTAAACAAGTGGAGCATTCAGGACCAGTGCTTCATTATCAGCGGCAACCGGCTCAAAATCGAGTCGGATGACGTATATTTTTTTACTGGCTTGCCCAAGAGAGGCAAACAATTATCTCTTTTTAGATCTAGGCTAGGTGGCCAATCTGTCGCTAGTCTCCGACTAGAGTTCTGTAACAACCAGGATACAGACAAACGGATAGATGTGAAAACCATCTCCCGCAATGAACTAAAGGCCATTGCTTTTACTGTTACCAGACTCTGTGGGAGCGCAACACTACATCTAGCTATAGGCTCCCAGATGCACATGGAAGTGGACTGCTTCTGAGGCACCATTTTCAACTGGTGTGATGTTGTATTGGCCAATGTGAAGGGCCAATTGACTAGGGCGAAGCAAGGGCAACTAAAGAACTTTGGTTATGGTTACTTAGTTGTCATCTTTGCCCTAGAGAGGGTACCGATGTTGGTTCCACAACAGCTCACAGTTGAGGCTGGACTTCCCCGAGATCCTCGGGTTATGCGATGGGTTGCAGTTATAGCCCGTCATCCAGATGAGGGTTCTAAGATCATTCGATTCACCCCAGCATACTTCCATTGGTTAGAGAACCAACTTTTTATTATTCAGGATTTTCCATACGCTAGGATGGATTATCGCGGTGATCCTGACATGACTCTTCCACCAGGAGAGTAATCGGATGACAGAGGTAAAAATTGTTTTTCAACATTTTAATTTTATATGTATGTTTTTGTATTTTTTAACAATCGTCCCAAAACTAATAGCAAAAGTTTTAAATGCAGATGTGGGTCCACGGTGACCAGCCACTCTCTAGCCCTATGATTGGAGACAACCAGCTGTCATAGCACCAGCCCCACAAGACCAGACAACAGAGACTTTGGCTAAGTTGGAGAGGCATCTAGAGCGCTTGAATGCAGATATTCCAGAGACTAGCATAGATGACATTCCACTTTTACTTCAGCACTATGTGATTGGGGTCCCAGGACCTTTTAGGAGGTTCCTTTGTATGGTGGCCCGAGCAGTAGTGTCTTATCGAGATCATCACTAGTGATAGGATGATCGCTTTGTAGACCCATTTTTATATGGCTTTTGATACTATCATTTTTTATACTATGATCAAGGACGATGTATATTTGACACACTCTTATGCTATGCTATGCTATTACTATGGTTATCTTGCAAAACATGTTTATGAGATGTTTTTAAATTTACTGTTTGATTCAATGCAAATGTCTATTTAACATTCGAGAAGCAATTGCATCTGCTAATGCATTTAAATATCTTGGAATGTGCTGATATTCTATGTAATCAGATTCTCGTTCCAAGAGACGGACTCTCAAAAATAATCGTAATAATACTAGATTTCTAATGGCATAAACTCGATTAAGTTGTAATACAATGAGTTCGGAATCTAAATTAACAATCAAACTTCGAATCCCAAATGAGATGGATTCCGATAATAATTCAATCACTACACTGTATTCTGCAATGTTGTTTGTTGTTTGACCAAGGCTTACCCCGTGCATAGATACTAACTTGTCATAGGGTGAATAGATAACCCAAGCTACGGAAGAGATGTTCCGTGTACTATGACAAGTGTCATCTGTGAAACCGATGTATGTTTGGAGAGCCATCGACATCTGCAATATCAAAAGTAAAATCAAGATAAGAAAGACCATTAATGAAAAACACTCACTAAAGTAAAGCATGCATCTTTAATCTATGGACACACCGATGTAGAAAAAACTAATCTAATGAAATCTCCACGCTATCCATTTAAGCATAATATCGCTTTAGATAAAGCCCATTCCTAGGTTTAACTAAAGAGACACTATCAAAATCTTCTAGCTCATAGGCCCATTTTGCCAGCTTCCGCTTGACAATGTATGGACAATGCCACATGGGTACAAATTTTCCAGCCCCTAGCTTATCGTTTGCTTGATCGTAAAGTAAGACTAGGTCGCCTTCCGAAACATTGCGGGGTGTAACATTTCGATCATACTGAGATTTGATCTGTTTGGCATGAGTTTCGACAGCTAATGCAGCATTGTGTCGATTCTCATCTAATTGAGCTAAGTATAATAAACTTTTTTCCTCTTCAAAAGTGGCTGGTAATAATTGCACAACAATTTGTAATGACAGGATTTCGCATTCAATAGGCAATACTACCTCTAAACTGTAAACCAGTTGAAAGGGAGTAAAACCTGTTGATGTTTTGACTGAGGTTCGGTACGCCCAAAGCGCTAAAAATAACATGTTGTTCCAGTTGAGCCGATGAATCCCAATGATTCGTCGGATCATGGTGACTAGAACTTTGTTGACTGCTTCAACCAGAGCATTTTCCTGTGGGTAATATGGAGTGGAACTATCGTGACGCAGGCCAAGCTGATCTGTAAGTTCGGTCATCATGATGTTTTGAAAATGACTCCCATGGTCAATGATAATCACTTGGGGGACACTAAACCTAGCAATTATATGGTTGAAAATGAAAATCGCAGCGGTTTTTCCATCTGCTGAAAATGTAGGCATCGCCTCGGCCTACTTGGTAAAATAATCAACCGCAAGGATGATATATGCATGCCCCCCAGCCGAGTGAGGGTTACATGTAATAAAATCAATACCCCATTTTGAAAATGGACCAACGGAAATGATAGGCTGGAGAGGAGCAGGAGGAGAGCACATCTTACGATCAAAAATTTGGCAATTGTGGCATTTCTAGACGACAGTAATACAATCTTTGAACAAGGACAGCCAGAAATAGCCAGCGCGCAAAATATTTTGGGCTGTGGCATACCTAGACATATGATCGCCACATGCTCCAGAGTGGCAGTCATTAAGAACCTTCTCAGCCTCATCATGAGTAAGGGAATGATGGAAAACAGAATCCACCCCACGACGATAAAGTGTATCTCCAATAATAGTGTAAGGTTGGGATTGAAATCGTATTTCCGTCATTGAGATTGTGAAGTATCAGGCCGAAAAGATTGGGTTTGGAGATAGACAATGATATCTTCATACCATGGATCAACAGCGTTGATAAGGAACAAGAATTCATCCACAATGGATTCTTCCGCCACATGTTCGGTATCGGCACGAGGGAAGTCACACATTAATTCCGCAAAAACCAAAGACTTCTTTGACTTGGCCTTCTCAAATTCCAAGTCAAACTCCTGCAGGATGACAATCCATTTGGAATAGTTTCCCCCCAGCAATTGTTTATTCAAAATTTATTGTATAGGGTTATAGTTGGAAATGACAGTGGTTTTGCGTAACAAAATGTGGTACCGAAAATGCTGAACAACTTGGACTGCAGCTAAGGCCAGTTTCTCCACATGTGAATATTTTAACTCAGTTGGAGTTAGGGTCCAACTAACATAATATACCACATGTTCACTTTCAAATTCATCCTGTTGAACTAAAACCATCCCAATAGTGGAATGGGAAGCGGCGAGGTACAAGAAGTAATCCTGGTTGTAGTTGGAAGGATGCAATAATGGTGCATGGGTCAACGCATGTTTTAAAGCATCAAAAGATTTGTCAGCTATCTCATCCCAAAATAATGGAGTGTTTTGTTTCAACAACCAGGTGAAACCTTTTGTAATCTCGGCGTAGTTAGGAATGAAACGACGTAAAAAGTTTGCTCTCCCTTGCAAACTCTGGAGTAGGCAAAGAGTCGAAGGAAGTGGTAACTTGGCAATGGCTTTGACCTTCGAAGGATCAACGTGAATGCCGGCTTTCGATACAACAAATCCCAATAATCAACCCATTGCGATACAAAAGACACACTTGTGCGGGTTGATCCTAATCCGATAATGCCGACATCTCATGAAAATGGCGCGTAAGTGAGTGAGATGATCGGCTCTTCGTAA
The DNA here is from genome assembly GCA_000404065.3 of Pinus taeda. Taxonomy (NCBI): domain Eukaryota; kingdom Viridiplantae; phylum Streptophyta; class Pinopsida; order Pinales; family Pinaceae; genus Pinus; species Pinus taeda. The sequence goes on along the minus strand of APFE031072882.1, from coordinate 92,436 downwards.
TAAATGAGTAGGTAAATCATTGAGATAGGGCTGCACAATGTGCTTGATGTCAAGAAACGCATAAGACATGGCCCTTTGAAAATTTTCCCCAGCGTTCTTCAGTCCAAAAGGTAACTTGCAATAAGTAAATGTCCCCCATGGACAGATGAATGCCATTTTTGGTTGATCTGCAAGTAGAATGTTAATTTGATTATAACCGAAATAAAGGAGAAAATTTCACTGCCAGCACAATCATCAATAATTTGATTGATATAGGGCTTGGGATAATTGTCCTTGGGACAAGCACGATTACTATCCCTATAGTCGATGCATATTCTTATTGTCCCTTGTTTTTTATTAACTGGAACACTATTCGTTACCCAATCCGTTAAAGGAATTGGATAAATGATACCTGTTTTAAGTAATTTCTCAACTTCGATTTTGATGGCAGCAACTTTTCGTGGGTGTATTTGACGCAACCGTTGCCGGATGGGTTTAGCATCCGAGTAGGTTTTGATTTCATGAACAATGATTGAAGGATCAATTCCTAGCATTTCCTCATAGGACCAGGCAAACAAATCGTGGAATTCTTGAAATAGGGCTTTATATGGGTTGACTTCAGTGTCTGTACAAGAAGCACCTATGTGAATGTTTTCAACAATCCCAGGTTTGACTGAAATGTCGATAGGAACCGTGCGAGAAATATTGGCTAAATTTTGTTCAGAATCAAGATGTTTCAATGGATTTTGCAGTTCTTGGACATATTCAGAGGTGAAAATGGATGAAAAATAATTTTCAAAATGATCAATCTTGGGTAAAAATGAAGACTTATGATGAAGATCTTCCCATGGTAATGCATCAACAGACAACAGTTCCCGAATTTGTTCATCAGTGTCAACGGTTTCTGAAAAAGTTGTTGACTCGGAGGTTGAACTTAAAAGTGATTTCCCATTGATCTCATTCACTAGATCAGGGTTGGCTGAATTTGAGTCGGAAAACGACTGTATTGCCTGATAAGCAACTTCAAAGGGACTCAAAGGCATAGCGTCGCCAAGAGAGTTCACCTCGGAATCGAATAGAATGACCCAAGGATTGTCAAGAACAATGGATTCTGACGAAATCATATGAATGGTTGTGAAAGGAGATTATACGTTGGGAGGAGGAAAGGAAAACATTCCAAGTAAACCCGACTCTTTAACTAATCCTACTCCAACATCCTTATAAGGGATAGCGGTTTTTCCAACATGTTGAATACTCTTAGCTTAAGATGGGTCAAACAAGAAGTAAGTTAATTGATCTATTGTTACAATCTTTCCGTTATGTGGGAACCTAATAAGCCGAAAGATTGATGAAACAACAGCAGTCATGGCATAAGACCAGCTACGACCCAAAAGAAGGTTGTAATCTAGAGGGGCATCAACCACCTCCACATCTAGATTAACGGTTTTTCCTTCAACCCCTATAGGCAAGTCCTGAAGAATTCCATAAAGATGAAACCCTCGGCCATCAAAGGCCTTTAGAATTGTCGGGGATTTATTAAGCGTAGGAGAACCAAGGGTTTTCCAACACTATATCGACATAATACACATGGAAGCTCCCTCATCAATCACAGTCCTAAAACAATGTTTGTTTTTGACTAACACTGGAATCTGGAAAGCCATTTGATGAGGAAGACGAGGTGTACTATTTTCTAAATCGAAGACTATGGGGTTTGCGTCCTGAAGATCAAAAACTCTGATAGCCGACAGTAGCATTTTACGCTGTGCTGGAAAAGATTGCAGCACTTCCAAAGCAAACATTGCTAAAGGTGAAACAACTAAATCTTCAACAATTTTATAGTTTTGAGCAGCTCTCGCATGAGGATTGAAAGCTGAATTTCGAAGTATACCCTTACCAGGCGGTTTGATTACGAAGTTGGGATTGGGTTTCTCGATCTGTAGTGGATCGGAACTAGATGGAGCTGAGGTTGATGGATTAGAATTGGAAGATTTGACTTCCTTTCCACCAAAAGGACTTTTACTCCCGTATTCTTGTGATCGTGTCGCAATCCTCACATGTGACATCATCATTATGGGCTCTTCTGAGGCATTAGAGGACGAGCCTATCATTTTACTGTCTTTCTTTGGAAAAGGATGCTTCAAAACAGCAGGTGTGTTTGCGAACCTTTGACAATTTCTACAACCTCAGCATGATGCAGGCAATCCCTTGTAAAGTGCTCCTCATCGCAGATGAGACAAGGATATCGAGGTTTTCGTTTCTCGTTAGTAGATTCAGTTTTCTTGGATTTATCCTTTGAGTTCTTCTTGTTCTTCTTCTTACCTTTCTTTTTGCCGTTAGATTTTGATTTGATCGTGGATGATTCTACAACATGAAGATCAGCAAAAATTGTAGGTGAAGACTCTCCCTTAGGAGAATCTGGTAAAGTTATTATGGGAGAAGAATTCTTGGAGGATTTCTTCTTACTTTTGGTATTAACAGTACCAATCATACCATCAGTGGCATGAGACCTTGAGGGAGGTGCAGCTATTTGATTTTGATTCAGAAGGTCAGGGATTTTCTCATGCAACATACTTGACTGAGTATAAACTAAGTCAAGATACTGAGCTTGAGAAATTACTTGCTCTTCTGTAACTACCCCTGCCTTAGCAACATCTTCAGTTATCTTGGGTAATAATGATTTCACAAACCATTCTGCCAAAATTTGGTCCAGGATAAAAACTTTCACTAAACAACGTCGACGTCGCCATTCATGAATATGATCTGAAATATAAGAGGACGTCGACTGCTTTAACGAAGTTAACAATTCCTTGCCATTGTCATATCGGACTGGCAGCTGAAAATCTGTAAGGAAAGAAGTGGCTAACTGACTAAAATTATAAAAAGAGCCTCGTGGCAACTCAATGTACCACTTGGCTGCAAGGCCAATTAAAGTGCATTGAAAAAGATGAAGATGAATGGAATCATCTATAATAGAATTTGATGCACACCAGAGATGGTAAGTAATCACATGATTAGACGGATCTTCTCCTGGCTTCCCCTCAAACTTAGGTATATCATTGGGCAACTTATTCGGCATTGGCGGTCAAAACAAAAGATAATTGATTGGATCGTTCATAAGGCGCGACACCTCAGGAAAATCCAAAGTTGCTATGAACGGTAACTAACGGTTTGGATCCCGAAAACTTGGGGTCATAAGACCAGCCATAGGAGGAGGATATCCAAGATAGCTTGGTATTGGATTCGCATTTGGGATATTATATCCTCCTGGAAAACCAGGATTAACCAGACCATACTGGGGTTGTTGAAGTTATTGATATGTATACCCAGGGTACGGTTGATACTGATAAGTTGGGTTCTGTACAGCAAGCCCTTATTGGTACTGCCCCTGGTACGGTTGATAAGTAAATTGTGGTTGACTTGTAACAACCGTACTAGGCCCAGGTTGTCCTATAGGCATAGAAACCAGAGTTTGGATTGTAGGTCCAAACTGGGGTAAAGAGGCCTGAGGAGTTGATACAAGAGCAGTAGAAACTGGAGCCACTGATACTCCAGAAATAGGTGGATTGGATTGAACAGAAGCCATAGCAGTTGCAGCAGACGTTTGGGACGGAGATCGAGGTGAACTAGGCCCAGCCTGATGAGCTACCCCAGGTGTATCAGTTTGAGTAGTAGGCTGGACGGGTTGCTGGGGTGAACCAGAAACAAAATATTGTCCAGATTGTGATGACAATTGTACACTGGGTTGTGGTGTCCGTTGATCCCACACCACGTTCATTCCGGGATATGGACCCATAACAGGTTGAACGTATTGAGGACCAAAACCAGGTTGAGTGTAATATTGATAATTATATGGTACATTTCTGGGTCCTTAAACAAATGATTGACCTGAAGGTGGTTGAAAACCTTGAGGTTGATATTGACCCTGAGGTTGGTACTGACCTTGGGGTTGGTACTGACCTTGCGGTGGTACTGACCTTGGGGTTGGTACTGACCTTGAGGGTGGTATTTACCTTGAGGTGTATATTGATACTGGGGTTGACCATGAGGTACATATTAATACTAGGGTTGACCTTGAGGAACATACTGTCCCGTAGGAACATACTATCCTTGAGGTTTCCCCCCAGGCGGTAATGGACTTCCTTGGGGTTTCCCCCCAGGCGGTATTGGAGTACCTTGTGGCTGCCCCGAGACAGTATTGAACTACCTTGAGGTTGTGGATTAGGAGTAGTCCCAGACATCATAAGAATCTCTTCAACACTTAATGGTTTAGTTCAGTTATGACAAGGAGATACAGTATAATCGATGGGTCGAGGAGAAGCTCCTGAAAACATACCAAATATAGATTGATACCCAGGAGGAACAGAAGGACCACCATGTAAAAAGGTTTTTGGCATCTGAGTAAACAAGGACGACTGTCTCGACATATTCAAGGGAGGATAAAAACCTCTCGGTGTTGGATGAAAAGGAAATCGAGGTGGTGAAGACGCGAGACCTGGATTTTCTAAGAAACTGGTTAATGAAATATACCAAGCATCACCTCTAATGCGACTGAAGAAAATAGATTCATGCTCCCTAAGTTCAATAGTCGGTTGATTTTAAAGGATGCTTATACCTTCCTCCGGACTCTCACTTAAAATTTCTTCAATGGAAATGAGTCCAGAAGGAAGATTCTCGGTGATAATATTTTGTACTCTAGGTGAACTAGGACCACCAGAAACAGGAGAACCAAATCCTGAAGATAGAGTAGCAACAATTTCAGTTTCAGGTTCAGAGATTTTAGGTTCTTCGGTTGCCGAGCTAGTAGGAGTAATACTACCAGTAACCTTAGAAAATGAAATTGGTTCAGAAATATGTTCTATTGCTTGCACTATATAATTAGGATGTAAAATCAACGAAGACTCTCCAGCCTCCAGTGACCCAACCCTACTTTCACTAGGTGTGACAAGGGCGCACAGCCCTTCCCGCTGACTTGGTGTAAATTCGGGAGGCTACCCCCGAAGTCGATGGGATTGTCTCAGTAATTCAGCCACGATTAATTATTTAATTAATTCACACGAAAGCAAAGAAAATATCAAGAAAAACACCTAAAGTCTCTAAAGAAAAAAACAATTTGAAGCACACACCTAATAAATCTAGGAGATCAAACCACACAAAAATAGTATCTTTCCGGATCGAAAACACTAGTTGGTGATGAAATCGAACGTTGCAGAATTCAATACAGAAATGGCGGTTGGAACAGTTACCTCGACAACCTGCTTAATGAAACAGACTGGCACAAGTTTCTCCACTATAACCGTCTCGAGTAAAGATAACCCCCCAAAGAGTCCAAGTGAGTCTAGTCGACATCTGCTCTAGGTACAGTGGGATTTTCCCGCCACCATCACCTAGGAAAGAATCCTAAATATTATGGTCACTAAGGTGACCAGTGGAAACAAATATACCTGGGGGAATAGTCTATGATCCAGTACACACACAAGGGCAGAGTAACAAGCTCAATCCCCTTGAAGGCTCCTTGACATAATCTAAAGTTTAAAAACAAGTGACCCCAGGCTCCTCGACAATGGTTAATCCGAGGCTTACCGTTTTTAATACATGAATATCTTCTATCATTCCCAATGAGGAAGGATTGATTCCCACACTGGTTCGGATATGATCTCATGCTTCTCCTTTAAGAGGAGCTTTCCCAGAGCACAAATGTAACAATTGGATTTACTTCCTACCGCAAGATCGACTACTTGTTTGTTTAAACTACCTTGGAGAGTTAATTACTCCCTACTCCAAGATACTAGCCTAAGCTATGTTGGTGAAAAGAGTCCTAGAAAATAAAATGATTGCTAGGTTGATTTTAATTAAGAATTAATTTTATTGTTTGTTCTTTAAGTCAATGGGTGCGGAGATGAAACTTTGTGGTATGAAGACTCAACTCCAAAACACTAAAAATGCACCTAAGATGATAACAATTCCTTTTCCTTTTCAATGAATATCTAGCTAAGGAAGAGTTGAAAATGCAATGCTTGGAAAATCAAATCTTTCTCTTAACGTACAATTGAAAGGAAACTTTTTTGTGTTTTCCAAAGAACTTTTAAAATGAAAGAAAATCCCCTTGCTTTTCAACAATCAACAACTACAAGAATAAGCAATTCTCTTAAGGGAGCTTTTAAGATTTCTAGAAAAACTCTAAAAAACTATTGAAAACGAATTTTCAACAAGCTTGTATAATTTCTATGAAAAACTCAAAGCTATGATTGAATTTTGAGATCTAAATGAAAAATGGATTGAAAAGACACTTGAAATGCTTTTGAGGATGTTCAACTTAGTGTTTCAGCTAACTAAGGATCAATTTGTTCAGCTCAACAAACTAATCAAAAACATCCAATTATATTTTAATAGAAAAAATGAAATTCAAAAAATTTTAATCAAGTTCAATCAAAGTTTTGCAAAAGAGACAAATGGGATCTAAGTCTCTTGACAAATAGATTCTATAAGTTAGTCAAGCTCAGTAAGAAAACCAGAGAACCCAGGGTGATCTAAGGCTCTAAGGCTTCGGATCTCTGAGCTACTACAAATACCAAGAAAAAACCAATACAATCAAACAAACCTTCTTTGAAAATCACTCCAAACACAAATGCCAATGAAAACTAAATCAAAAGGAACTTTTGTCAAGAAAACTGCAGGTCTGGGCATACACTAACAACTACGAATAAGAACTAAACCTAACTAGGTAGATGGATTTTAGGTTTTTCAAATTTTTGACAGGGGTTCGCAGGCATCTAGTAAAACTAGGTGCAGTGCCACTCTATGTTACACTGTAACAATGTAGATAGGTCCGCACTGTAACAAACTCAGAGGATGTGGTCCTCTCCCAAAATTTCAAAAAATAAAACATCAACCAGAATCTAAACAATGCCCAAACTTACACCAATCGAGGTAAAATCAGAAACAAAAACTTAAGTTTCTCAAGTCAAAGCAAATATAACACAAAATCCAAACCAAACCATTCCCTAGTGGAGTTGCCAATTTGTTGGCCGGATAAATCATTCTTGCGGACAAGACCGATCTCCCTAGTATCTAATGATATCTAGCAACAAAGAGAAAAAGAAAACCTATTTCTCTCTAAACATGTTTCAATTCATTAATGAATACTAAGAAGTGTAAAAGACCCTACCTCGGTCCAACGCTTGTTTGAGGCAGTTTTATCCCAACAGCCTCAAGTAGTTCTCATTCAATAACCTGCATACATAAACAAGCACACCTCAAAGCATACCTTCATATCACAAAACATGTTCATTATGAAGATCAAGGAGCTCATAAAACAAACCATTAGAGACAGTTCATTGAGAAAAATAAACTTGATTGTATTAAATTAATGAATAAAAGAACTTTACAACCTTTGCCTTGATGTTGCACAAGTCCTTTCTAGGGTCCAGCAGGGGTCTCCTCTACTTTGACAAGCCTCACTCACTTCCAAAATGACATGAAAGGTATGTGATCTCTCCTCTCACAAGCTCAAAAAGGAAGTCTAGTTTTCAGCAGCATTTACCCTCAAGAATCTTCATCTTTCAACCCCCCTACAACCAATCCAATGCATGAATTTATATTGAAAATGGAGGAAGTTGCAGGTCCACCATTGGAGGGATAAGTTCCTCCTTCAATGGGATAAGCACCTCATATCATGGAGTTAGCTCCCTTAGTTATGGAAAGGATGAACCAAGGTGGAGCGGACTTGCCAGCGAAATATTCCTTCTAGAAGTGTCTAGAAGTGACCCAAGATAAGTTCTTAAGAATGAACTCACGCCTTTTTAACTTTTACAGCGGTTCGTACACATCCAGTTAGATACAGAGCGGTCTGATTCGTAGGAAACATGACCATTAGGTGCGGCACCACAAGCAATGCTAGGAGAAAGTGTGAAACCAGGATTTGAGATATTTTTAAGGTCTTTCTCCCATTTTCAAGGCTTGACATGAAGAGCTAAGGTTTAAGACTTGCAAAGGAGATATGTATGAGTATTGATCGACTCACACAAACTGTAGAAAGTCATGGTGACAATTGTTTGTGTAACAGGGTGAGGCGAAAATATCCTTGTACTCCTCCACAACCTTGTCCATATGTTTTTGTTGTGTAGATGAGCCTTGCGTAGAGGTCATGACCACAACCTTCTTCTTTCCCTAGGGGAGAATCATAAGGAAAAAAAATTCCTGGTCTAGGAAATGATCTTACTGCAATTCTGTGCAGTGATAAAAGATATAGTGGTAGGTGGACTACCTCCTGTATCCTATACAAATTATTAGCCAAAGTAATAATCATAGAGCGAGGTATAGACTCATATATATCATTTCACTTCCACAAGTATGGATTTCCTAATAATACATCAAAAACTTCAAGAGGATCAATGTCACACAGTACCTCGTCCATGAAGGGCTTGATGCTATAGGGAAGGTGACACTTCTAGCTAATGCGAAGATCTCATCCTTTGGTGAAGCCACCCGATGCTGTACAGTTGTGGATGTGTTGTAGTTCTTAGGCCTAGTTGCTTCATGATCTCTGCTGAAATGAGGTTCTTTTGGCTCCCACTATTGACAATGAACTACAGGAGAGAACCCTTCACCCACATCTGTGAGTGGAAGAGGCATTCCCCCTCCCCTGTATCATCGGGCTCAATCTTCTAGATCTTGGTGGTGGACATGGTGGCACTAGGCTCCACATCAATGATCTGCTTCCATTTGTCAATTCCGTTATCAGGTTCTGGTTTAGAGTCAAAACCTACAACTGATTCAGAAGCCTTCAGCTCAACCACTAGTGACTACTTGGCCTAACACTCACTTGTATTGTGAGTGGAGCTCTTATGGAACTCACACCATTTTCCTATGTCCTTCTTCATATTTGCAGTGTTGTTCTTTTCTTGTAGCTTTGGGAGGATGTCCTTCATGAGGCTCATCATTGGGTAAAATATATTGACCTTAATACACCTCCAAGCATACTAAAATCAACTCTTGTTATAATTACTTACATGTTTTAATTATAGTTTTCTTAATGAGATGAGTAAAGGTAAGATGTTATGTCTAGTGGTCTAATGTGCATTGATTATAGGTTTTTGGGAGTAAATTATGGCTAATGAAGGCACAGGAACTCAAATGAGACAAGAAGGAGAGATTACAAGAGATGGATCTTCTTCATTAAATCCTCACTCATTCGAAGATCCCTCAATCAAATCACATCAACTTGAAGTTGCAGGAAGCCGAGTCATGAGGATCATTGGCAGCGGAGCTAGTGATAGTTAAGAACTAGTTCATATGAGATTGGGAGCCAAGCCTCCCTAGATTTAAGGAATTTGTTCAAAACCTCAATTGTATAAATAAGGAGGCCTAGAGCCTCATTAGGATAAATATTTTTTATGCAACATAGCTAAGTACTTTCGAGTTGAAGGATTCTGATAAAACATTGTTATGTACTTTTTGATATGTTAATGAAAATAACCGTTCCTTGATCCAACACTAAGTTTACTCAGAGGGTTAAAGATCTTGGGTTAGGGCCCAAACCTAACAACAAAGGTTCCTCTTAATGTACTTGTAGGCTTAGGTTATTTCAATGATTACTTTTTGAATTGTTTGTGGCATTGTTACATTGCAAGTATTGGTCAATTTGATTTCTTTTCTTCCATTTGTGCATATATTTAACAATAGAATTAGAGAGAAAATGAAATATCAAAAAAGGATGAAAATAGGTGGATCTTAACTCATTCCTCCCTCCAGGTATCATGGTTTAAGGAAAAACTCGCATTCAACCCAAAAAGATAGAATTCTGGTTTCTTATGAAATTTAAGGTTTTTCTACTAATTAGGTCAGCATCTTTCAGTTTCAGAAGACAGGGTGTAGTAGTCATTTCTAATATCTTAAGATTTTTATTAGATTTCATGATGCTTTCATAATAGGCTTCAACCATTTTTATGCATGGACTAGGCAAATAAATGATTAAATTTTGTTTTCCTATGTTTTTGTAAACCTTTCTTGTTTTGAAATGATTTATGGATAAATTGCAACAATGATGTGTATATTGCAAGAGTTTCAATAGTGTAAGAAGAACTCATATCATGAGCTTCAACCAAACCATACCCATCCATGATTTCCAAAGGTCGTTAAGTTCAAAATCGGAGTTATCATTTCACAAGGACAACTTTCCATGCTTGTTGAGCAAATCCAACCATCATACACCTTTGGTTTGAGTTGTAAGTGAGTCCCAACCACTTCCTTGCCTTATTCCTTCCATCACTCACCTTCCCTAAGCCCAATACCAATGTCTAAATCACTTATTTTTCTTTCAGATTGTTCCTGAGGAAAACAGGGTATCCTGTAGGCAAATTAGGACATCCTGTAGACATCCTGTAGGATGACCTCTATTGGCCTGTTTTGAGCCTGATTTGTGATAAATGCACCATGAAAGCTAGGAGAAGACTGCTACTTGCCTCCCAATCCATATAACCCATCACAACCATCTCTCTCCATACCTAACCCCCCATCCATCCAATCAACAAGGATTAGAATTCATGTTTTCAGAAAAAAAGACAAAAAAGAAGAAGGTCGTTATGCTTATTCATGTGCACAATAGTTAAGTGTTTGATTAGATCAAATTTCATGCTTAGGTTAGTGAGGGTTTCACATGTGTTAAATTAGAATTTTTCTGAAGCAAGGCATATTATCAAATAGCTATATGAGTTGTGTTTTTTAGGCAGCTATTTGAGTCTTTCATTACTATGGTAGGTAGCATTTCAATCCTCTCAATTAGGGTAAAATTATCCTTTCTCAACTGGTAATCAAACATCTTCTAAATCAATATAAGGCTGGTTTGAGAAACCTTAGTGGTCTATCCCCTAGCTCAGCAATGATAAAGAGTGGATCCATTGCATATATTTGTGTATACAACACTGTCACCTCCAAGTTTCTATGAAGCCCGGGTTGATGAAGTCAATTTGGTAGCCCCAGGAGTTGCAACATCCATGCTGCAATACTGGTCCTCATCACTTTTTGGTGTCGTTGCAGGGGAGGTGTCTGAGTAGATGTGATTTATGCTTTCTTTCTTCCATTTCTTATCTCTTTCATTATGCTATTAGTTTCATTTTTGCAAGATATTTGTAAGTTGGTTTGATTTCATTTCCATTCTGCAAGTGATTTCATTCAGCAGTTAGTTTCAATTTAGTTTGTCTTTTCTATTATAAAATTAGTCTTAAAGTTTGAAAAAACAAAACAAAACACTTATTTCATGCCTCGTAGGAATACAAATAACTTAGAAAAATTTATACCAAATACCCCCACCACATCTTACAGCCAACCTTCCCTCTTCTTTAGTGGCTCTGAATTAGAGGACCTCTTAGGCGAACAACCAAAGATTTTTGAAGAGCCTATAGGGGAAGAAGAAGAACCCATTCCAACCGACATAATAACTGAAAATATAAATGAAAGGGGAGATAGACAAAGAATTGAGGGTGCCTTTCCCATTAGAGAATCTAATGGGGATGCCAAGATGAAAACACATAAGCCCCTATGCTCTTGCTCACTTCCATGGCTTGACCTTAGAAGATCCATATACTTTACTGTTTGAATTTGTTGTCATATGCAGAACTTATGATTACACCACTGATGATCAAAAGTTGAAATTATTCCCATCCACTCTCAAGGATGCAACTATGCACTAGTTTATGGGTTTACCTGGGGATAGTATCACCACCTAGGCTCAGATGCAACATGCTTTCAACAACAAATATAGGGACTACTGCAGGTCCAAAGACACCAAAGAGGAAATTTTTAGAATGGCCTTGGGGCATGATGTATTCTTAGAGGTGTTATAGCTGCAAATCTCATCTTGATGTTTTTGACACTACATTCATAACCTAGGGCAACCCCTCCTTCCAGACCTGGTCCAAATAATTAAAAAACAATGTTTTATTCCCTATACGCAACATTTCCCTGAGCTAAATGTGTATGTAAGAGGGTTTGTGTATACCCAACCCGCGTATATGTCTTAAAACACTTAGAAAAAATAAATCTCCTTAATTTCCATCAAAGATCATAGGTTTTGCCTATTTATTACCTATTAGTGCCCGTGGCCCAACTGTTCCCAACGAATGCCCAACTAAAAAAATAGTTTGGGAGAAGTATAAAAAGGCTTCAATGGGAAGGCCTAAGGAGGAGAAGATAGAGAGAAAAATCACTCTGCTGAGATTATCCCTAACCAGGTCTAAAGATCCTTGTGCTTCCAGCACTTCCCCCATTATAGGAAACCCTTGTTTCCTTGAGTTATGATGTCATTCCACTACTTGAGATATCTTGGAGTAAGTCATGGAAGGAGTTTGTTGAAGGCTTGAGACTGGACAAATCCAGAGGATGGTTCTGCTTGGAGCCTGTGAAAGGAAGACTCAGGTGAAATCATTCCTTTCTATACTTTAGTTATCTATAATAAAAGAAACACTTGTTTTGTTCCTGATATAAATCTTCTTCATGATTATTATATCAATGTTATGATTCACATATGAATGGTTGTTTTAATTGTATAACTAACTACCTTTAAATATGTTATGAAGATGATTTCTTTATGATGCTTGGTCAACATATTATTGTGCTTTCTACAATTGATTGTTTTGTAGGTTGAAGGACTAAAAGGAACTCCAAGAGGGTTTGGACCCTGACTGGATCTTCCCAAACGAAGGACCCCCAGGTGCACCTCTTTCCGCGTAGTTTGTCTATATTAGCATCATGGCTATGTGGAATGCTTGTTTTTCTTTATAGATAACCTCCGATCTGACCCAAGACCCTAGGGGAATCTATCCCTAAACAAGAGGATTATGAGGAAATAGTACAAGTTAGCTATAAAAAGGTCCATGTGCACAATTGATCATGAGTCACTTAAGCTAGTCTTACTAAGGGGGGTCAGGGAAGATCTCATCGATACCCTAAACCTACTATCATAAGGGAACATATACAAGTTACCCTATGAGGATATCAAGGCCATTTTTAAGAACCATTCTGGGGCATCTATAAAAAAGGGTAGGGATAGTCAAACAATGACCAACTCATCATCTTCAAACACATCTATAAAAAGTGAAATTGGAAACATGTTGGAAGATTTTAAGAGTAAAATGTTGCAAACCCTTTCCGTACATATGGAAAGTATACAAATCAAGAGGAAGCAGGAAGAAGCAGAGAGCGTTAGCCATCTTCTTCCCCAAATGCACAAGGAGGCACCCTAGGAATGAATGTCCATTAAACCTTACAAAATTCTTCTCGGTCTTTGAAGAAAACCACTCCACAAACAAGTTCCCTTATCTACTTAGACTAAATGATGTATATCACAGAACTAAAGGGGTGACTGAACAAGTTTGCTACATAAATCAAAGGAGGCCTCACAGACCTCAACCATACCAGCCAGGCATACAAGGGTCATCCTACGCATATTACAACCCTAACAAGAACACCTCCATTCCCTCTTGGGGCCCCCCTCTTCATACCTCCTGGTATGCACCTTCTCCCTTGTCTTTTTCATCTCAGTACCATTCCCAACCAACCAACATGTCATCTCAACAATATAATCCTCCACAACCTCAATGTAATGAACCACCCTAGGGTTGGAGGGCCCCATACAACAATGCTCTAGATTTATTTCCTTCACACCCTACTCAACCACAATGTTTACACCTAGCTACACCTAAAAAACCTCATATCCCTACCCAACCTCCATCTCCACATCAGCAGAGTGAGGAGGAAGAGAGGAAAGTATGCCTAGAGTGAATCCACCACCCTTACCTGAAAGACTATCTCATCCAGTTGAGCATACCCGAGAAGAGAAAGAACTTCTAGCTGAATTGAAAAATATATTTGTTGGAGTTACACTTCGCCAATATATAAAGGATGTACCTATTTTCAAAAAACTGATTAAAGAGAAGTGTCTCAAACATCTAGGGAGGTGAAAAAGAGACACCCCCACCATTAATGTCATTCGATAGTTGTTTGAATTAATGTTGGGGTAGGTCATTTTCCCAAAGTATTTAGACCCTGGAAGCACTGTAGTATATGTATGCATCAATGGCACCATTGTGCCACATACCTTGATTTATCTTGGGGATATCATTAATTTAATGACTAAGGACACCATGCTCAAGTAGAATCTCCAGGGTTCATTAAGAAAGACCACGACGGTCTTGCAGCCTGCAGACCCATCCAATGTAGCCTCTGAGGGGATTGTTGAGGATGTCATGGTCTCCATTGACTCTTGGGAGTACCCTATAGACTTCTTAGTTGTACAGCCTAAGACCATATTTAATGGTTATCCTCTCATACATGGGAGGCCTTAGTTAGCCACTGTCGATGCCTACATCAGCTGTAGGGATGGAAACATGACTATCAAAAATATGCATCTATCCAAGAAGTTATTAGTGTACACTTCTGCTCAGCCATATTTAGAACATGACTTACCTTTATGGCTAGAAGGGGAGGAAGAAGATGCAATCTACTACACCCAACTCTATACCCTAGAAATTGCCATGGGAGGAGGATAACCTGATGAAGATGATTTGATTGAACACACCCTCCAAATTCCAACTCCCAACACCATG
>APFE031072882.1:41877-73957 GCA_000404065.3 Pinus taeda | reverse complement strand
TATATATAAAAGAAAAAAGAGAAAAAAAGAGAAAGGATAAAAAATATGGAAATTTTGTTTTGAAGGTTTGCAAGAGGAGGATAAGCACAACATGAGAAGGATAGCAGGACCTACAAGAGTCGTGTTTTAATCCAACCGTCTCATATCTTACAATATTCACCTAGTCTTCCATTTATATACCCTTCCATCTCATTTCACCCAAACTCTATGTTTTCTATAGGATTCCCTATAATCCTATAGTAGTTTCCTGTAGGAATGACAATGACCTTGAAAACCACAAGAAGGGAAATCCAAGAGAAAGGTGATGAAACAAGCCTATATCTGTATGAAAAACCATTTACCTCAACACACCATAGCCATTCCTTTCACCACTATGTCGCCCCTGCATCCATAAAAAAAATCAATTCAAAAAATATAGATTACAAAAGAAAAAAGGAAGAAAAAAAATAGAAGAGAGAGAAAAGAGGGAAAGAGGAGCCATACCCAAAGGAAATATCCCTCTCCTACCATTCCGTACCACCCTTCTCCACTTTTTTCCACATCCCTTATGCTTCAAATTTGAGGAAAGATATGAAATTTTAAGGGAGAGACAAATACAGGACATCCTATAGGAAATCCTATAGCAGCCTATCCCACAAAGGAGACCACAGAGATTGTAACCATCTTCAGAATAGGAACTAAAAGAATGAAGAAGATCCTCTAGAGCTCAACAAAAATAAGAAGATCACCAGCAACAAGGTCCATCACATGCACATCAAAAGGAACAAAGCATCAAAAGAGGCAAATACACAGTGAAAATATGAAAATTGAAAAGCACAACAAAGAGGCACAACTCCCTAACATGCATCATCAATGAAGAACATTACCTATAGGTATGTCATCTTACTCATTCTCTCTCATTAGTATGATATGATCAAAACTGTAGGATTATGCAAGAGTTGATTTATAAGTGAAGTTGGCCAATTAACTTGGCCACCTTCGGTAAATCAACAAGAAGAAAAGAGCTAGACCACTCCACATGTGGAAAAAGTCAAATTAAAAGAAAAAGGGAATAAAGCCAAAAATGGTTGAGTTAAGGAGGATAGGAGTGGGAGATAATTATGAGGTAGGTGGCATGCGAACTGATAGTGGGACTAACGGTCCAAAAGGAGGTGCTCATACTTAGCCATCCAACACACCACCCCACACAATCATCCGTAAATGGAAATAAAACATTGATTCACATACAAAGAAAGCAAAGGAAACTTTGAGGATTCATTGAACGAAGAGGTTTCTCTCGACCTTCCTGAAGTAGCACCTACAGGAAGCAATCAACATCTACAATGCAAGAAACCTACAGGAAGCCTATAGGATATAGAAGAATCAGCCTAAAGAGATATCATTGGGCATCAAGGGAGGTCAAGTTAAGGGTTATCCTCACTAGAACATAGCAAAGTAAGGTAGGAGTCATACATCGTGTATTTTCCATTTGAAAAAAAGGATATCCTCAATTTGGTTAGGAATTTGTAGTGCATCTCAGGATAGAAGGATTGTATTCCATGTCACTAAAAGATAAAATTCAAAGCTTCCTCACCTACCAGAATTCTTGAACTATATCCACAGAAGCCTCTACAATTATGAGGGAAAATGATAGTAGGCTTCAACAAGAGAGAACCCACAAATACAACATGGATCCACTAGCATCCTCTTGTGGTGGAAATTTTCACAAGGCATCAATGGATGGGGTTCTTTGAGAGGATGAGAGGATACGATGATGATGTGGCTGAAGGATTTTCCCTCTCACTCATACCCCTCACTAGGACCAATGCCACTGCAGTGGTGAAGGGGTTATCAGTAGAAATTACCCCTAAGGTTATAAGCAGAATCACTACACTCCCCCTAGGGTTACCATGGAGAAAAGAAGACAAGGGCAACAACACCATTGCAAATGAAAGATTCTTTTTGAAAGGAGAAGAACCAATACAGGACAGAAAATGAGTTAGAAAGGAGTGCATTCCATAGCCTTGTAATGAAGTCAGTTACCACCTCATAAAATATATTTCATGTGAAGGGAGTTACAGTGTAGTTTATGAATACCACTTCAAACTCCTCCAAGAATTGAGATTTGGAGAGAACAAACCTCATGATAACAGATTGAGTATACCCTACTTCCTTCTACAATCCATTGTAGACATGAGCATCAAAGCACTGGATGGAAAACATCAATAACTAGCCTATTATGGGTTGATCAAACTCATCCTTGAAGATGATCTACAAAACTTAATGTTCCCTATTGCATGGACAACATTTACAGACATGCAAGCAGAAGGAGCAATTCAAGCTATTGAATATGACAGAAGCCCTACTACTAGAGAGAGAAGAAGAAGCAGAGGAGGAAAAAGGAGAAGAAATGGAGGAAGAAAATGAACAATAAATAAAGGAGGAAAATGAAGGAGAGACAGAGAAGGAAAACGAAGAAGAGATAGAGGACAAAGAAAAAGAAAAAACAAATGAGTAGAGTGAAGAAATAGAGGAAGAAAAATAAAAGGAAGAGGATGAGAAAGAAAATGGAAAATAGGAAAAAGGACAGAAGGATGAACATATGTTTGTAGCTCATGACAGAGAGGAAGAAGAATCACCAAGGGTGTCTCCAGAGCCTACAGAGAAAGAGGTAGCAGCTTCTCGTACTTCCCTAAATACATCTGTCAAATCAAAGGGGAAGAGACAAAGACAAAACCCACTGTACTCTAGGACAAGAAAGAGCACTAGGATTAGTCAAGGAAGACCTCAAAACCCCTGCCAAAACTCCAATTGTCATTGAGGATTCACCAAATCAACAAGCGAAGGCAGCCCCTCTAAAGAAAAATAAAGGAGAAGGAACATCAAAACAATCTTATCCCAAGTCTCCAATCGCCTACTCTAGGAGGCATGTCACAGGGTCAGCCTCATCAAAGGGAAAAGGTCTCCTACAATGGACACGAGTAGAGCTATAGGAAGAAGAGGCCATCCTACATGAAACTCTATAAAACCTACAAGAAACTCAGAAAAGATACCACAAAGGAATTAGTCAACAAGAAACAAATGATGCAGGCAAGGAACTGAAAGAACCTAACCCATAGCAAAAACTCAACTCCTACTATAGATTCATTGAAGGAGGTAGGGTCATACCACAGAATTTTTCCATTCCCCTATTCTTTTAACTTGAAAAAGAGAGGGTAAGGACACACAGGTGGATGCAAATTGCTAAATCAAAAGGGGTAGAGGATGTAGACCACATGGAGGAGAAATTGTAGGAGACAGGCAGAGAATTGAGAAGCGTAAGAGACAAAGAAGCAATGATGAAATATGAGTTAGAGGATGAGAACACATGGCTAAGGAAGCATATACAAGAAAGGGAAACCCAATTGGCAACTATGGTCAGTTTTTCTATGGAGGTAATCTAGTGCAGGATGCCAGCAAAGTCTTATGTGTTGTACCTCAAGGAATAATGGTTACAATTCTAGATAAAGACCCTAGCACAAAGACGAACTATTCCCTTCCAAGATGATAGAAAATTCATTGATCTATATGATCAAATCACCTTGGAAGATAGAGAAAAAATATCTTATTTTTATGTACACAATTTGGCCTTGACAAATTTAAATGTGTGGGACCCAAATCCAAAGCTAGGGGACTTGAAATTGATGGCCTTAACATCATTGATGAATCATGAGGAGGAAAGAGCTACATAGATGAAAAA
Source organism: Pinus taeda (assembly GCA_000404065.3). Classification (NCBI taxonomy): domain Eukaryota; kingdom Viridiplantae; phylum Streptophyta; class Pinopsida; order Pinales; family Pinaceae; genus Pinus; species Pinus taeda. The sequence continues at coordinate 70,239 of APFE031072882.1, read as the reverse complement.
GGTAATGGAAAAATAAGAGGTAGAACCCCTTATGATCAGGGTAGAACAATATAACCCAATGGTTGTCATAAGCACCCACATCCCCATTGCAAATGATCCCAAGCTTGCACCAAGGTGCCTTGCTCTATAAGAATATGTAGTCACACACTTTGAAGGCATGATAAAATTACTAGGAGATGAAAGCTAGCAAGCCTGCCAAAGGAGATGGATCACCTTGCTTTACAACCTAAAAAAATTAGAGGATATCATTCTCCTACAAGAATGAGAGAGGTGCCAAATAGAACCCAAAAGTATAAGTAGACACTACAAAGCCTCAAAATCAGTTGGATTGGCTTGAGGCTCATTCCACCATTGCTTTTGGGAATGTTGCAAGGAAGAAACTAAGAATAAGAAAGAAAGTAGTTGGAATATATAGAGAAGAAGGCGGGGTTTTATTCACAGGAGGAAGAGACTACAGCAGAAGCATGGGATGTCAGGGAAGCCACGAGAGCAATAAAGGACATGGACATATACTGAGTTTCTAGGAGGATGAGAAACACTTTCAATAGGGGGTGATGAGGCTCATCATTGGGTAAAATATATGGACCTTAATACACCTCCAAGCTTACTAAAATCAATTCTTCTCATAATTCCTTATATGTTTTAATTATATTTTGCTTAATCAGATCAGTAAAAGTAAGATGTTATGTCTAGTGGTATAATATGCATTGATTGCAAGGTTTTGGGAGAAAATTATGGCTAATTAAGGTGTAGAAAGTTGAATGAGACAAGAAGGAGAAATTATATGAGATGTATCATCCTCTTTAAATCCTCACTCATTCGAAGATCCCTCAATGAAATCACATAAGCTCAAAGTTGCAAGTGGCCGAGTCACGAGGCTCATTGGCAACCGAGCGAGTGATAGTTAAGAACTAGTTAATCTTGAGATTGGGAGCCAAGCCTCCCTAGATTTAAGGAATTTTTTGAAAACTTCAATTTTATAAATAAGGAGGCCTAGATCCTCATTAGGATTCAATTTTTTTTATGCAACATCGATAAGTACTTTCGAGTTGAAGGATTGTGACAAAACATTGTTATGTATTTTTTGATATTTTAATGAAAATGAGCATTCCCTTGATCCCGCACTGAGTTGACTCAGAGGGCTAAATCTCTTGGGTTATCACTGAACCCTAGCAGTAGAGGTTCCTCTTACTGTACTCATAGGCTTAGGTTATTTCATAGATTACTTGTTGAATTGATTGTGGCATTCTTACATTGCAAGTATTGGTGAACTTGATTAGTTTTCTTCCATTTGTGAATATCTTTAATGGTGGCATTAGAGAGATAAGTAAATATATAAAAAATGTTGATAATAGGTGGATCTTACCTCATTCCTCCCTTGAGAGACCATGCTTTGATAAAAAAACCCCATTCAGCACAAAAAGACAAAATTATGGTTTCTTATGAAATTTAGGGTTTTTCTATTAATTAGGTTAGCACCTTTCAGTTTCGGAAGATAGGGTACAGTTGTCATTTATAATATCTAAATATTGGTATTAGATTTCATGGTGCTTTCATAATAGGCTTCAAGAATTTCCATGCATGAACTAGGCAAATAAATGATGAAATTATGTTTTCCTATGTTGTTGTAAACCTTTCTTGTTTTGAAATGATTTATGGATAAATGCCAACAATGATGTGTATATTTTAGGAGTTTCAATAGTGTAGGAATACCTCATATCATTAGCCTCAGCCACACCATACCCACCCATGACCGCCAAAGGCTACTAAGTTCACAATTTGAGTTATCATTTCACAAGGACAACTTGCCATGCTTGTTGAGGAAATCCAACCATCATACACCTTCGGTTTGAGTTCTGAGTGAGTCCCAACCACTTCATTGCTTTATTCCTTCCATCACTCACCTTATTTAAGCCCCATAACACTATCCAAATCTATTGAAAATGGCAAAAAGAAATGCTAAAAATAGAAGTGGTAAAAATAGCACTGCAATAAATAGTAGTTTGGGTACGAGTGCTGAATTGAGCAACAGGGGCTGAAAAATGGAAGTGCTAAAAATAGCATTCTATTTTTAGTATTTCGGGATGGATTCCTATTTTTAGTCAATCCCTGGACTAAAATAGGAAGTAAAATTCCAATTTGAACTTAACAGTTGTTTGAAAATAAATAAATTAATTCATCATGAGTTAATTAGTTGTGAAAAATCAAAGATGAAGTCTATGTGAGGACATGCAACAGTTTCTCAATTAATTGAGGAATTTATCCACAGTTAAAGAGATAAGAATGAGTTCTAATTTGAGTTGTAATTAGTTGGCTCAGTTAACTGAGTCAAGTCCAGTTAGATTGATTTAAACAATTTTTTTAACTTAATGTTATTTTAGTTAGTTAATGCTTGCATGCATGTAACTACTGCACTTTAGATAACTGATTATTCTCTCATAAATAACTCATGTGTGTCAGTTCAGACAGAGACCCAAATGATATCAGAGGAGGGAAAATGTACTATCAGTTGGATGGATTTTTCCTATAAAGGAAACTCATCCATGGAGAAGGAATTATCTCCTTCAGGACTGTGCAGTTAGATCAGAGGTTAGTCAGCATGTGAAGATGCAAATTCTCACATGTGGCTTCACTGGACCCCAAGAAAAATTGCGCAAAGAAAAATGAGGATTGGAGGGAAGAGGAGAAGGTTTCAGAGAGGCCTTTAACTATCTATGAGCAGCAGAGGGATTGCAGAGAGAGAAAGATAGCTTCTGAGTTGATTCTTTTTGTAATCCGGACTATATTTCCACTTGTATGATAATACAGAGTTGGGGTTTTAGGCTGAGGCTTTCCCCTGGTTATTTCTTCTGTGTTATGTGTGATTGCTCCTCATTCTCAGTTATATCTGTTCTTGGTTGATCTTTCTCCTATTCGATTAAGCTTCCGCAAAGTTTGTTGTAGAAGTAGATCTTGTATTTTTATTTAGTATATTGCATAATCTGTTGATCTATAGTGGGAATTTCTACATGGTATCAGAGAAAAGGTGATAAAGGAAGAATAGTATACAAGAAGGGAGAATTTTGAAGTTTTTGATTCTTGAATATAGAAATCGAGTTCTTATCACATCTCTATTTCACCTATGGAATTCAATGGTTTAAGGCTCGAGTATGCCCTTGATGGCAGCTCGAATTATATATCCTCGAAGGATCACATGGAAGTAGTAGTAGAGGATAATGGTATAAAGGACTTCATTGATCAAGAAGTCCCCAAGCTGACTAATGCTACTCAATTGGTGGAATGGAAAAAGTGTGTTGCTAGAGCAAGGAGAATCCTTCTATAGGGAGTTCGAGACCACATAGTCTCAAGTATCCATGGGAAGGAGACACCATTTTTTATCTAAAAAAGATTGAAAGGTCTATCTTAGAATAGTAGCAATTAGAGGAAGTTGGTGCTGAAAGAAAAGCTTCAGAAGATCAAGTGTGAAAAGGGTGATGAGATCTCTACGTATCTGAACAAGCTCACCACACGCAGGGATGAGCTTGGAAGTGTAGGGATCACAACAACTGATGATGACATGGTGAGTCTTGCACTCCTCAATCTTCCTAAGAGCTAGTATAGGTACCAGGAGTCGGTTAATGGAAGAGAGAAACTACTATATTGGGAACGAAGTTTGGTCAAATCTAATGCAGGAGGAGATAAGAAGAAGCACCATAGATGGTTCTTCATTCATGGAGGATGAAGAAAATTGTGCCTTAGAAAGTAAGGCAAAGAAGGGGAAGGAGAAGGATTCTAATTCCAATTTGAGTTCTTCCCATGGTGGGAAGAAGTTTGATAAATCAAAAGTGTGATGCTTTCATTGTCATGAGGTGGGCCATTTTGCTACAAATTTCTCGCTGAAGGAATCCAAGATGGGATTCAAGGAAGGATCTAAAGGAGAGGCATTGGCCTCGTAGTTCGAGTTGTATTTCACTCTCTTTACATGCATGGTTTCATCCATGGTGGGAAGTGGTTGGTTTCTTGACAGTGGAGTTTCTTTCCACATCACCGAAAACAAGAGTTTGTTCAGGATTTTGGAGGAGAAAGATCTCCAGATACTCATAACAATGGGTAATAATGAAAAGTATAGTGTCTCAAGTGTAGGCACGGTTTCTTTTTAGAGGGAGCATGGAGCACACATTACCTTGACCGATGTCAATTATGTAATAGTACTGAAGAGAAAGTTGGTGTGGATCATGATGCTAGAACCTAAAGGCTATGATGTAGTCTTCAGTAAGGGAAAGGTTTTCCTTAGACAAATCATCACTAGACAGGTGAAGCAGATTCATTCACAGGTCAAGAACCTGTATGCTCTTAAGTTTCAAGATGCATGCAAAGCCTTGAGGAGCAAGGAACTTGATGGATACTTGGTGTTATCGGGAAATATAGTGTCTATGTAGAGCTGCTAGTCCCAGTAAGACGGGTAGCTATCTTAGAAACAAACTCATTAAAGTTACTTTCGTTTTCCTTTATGAGAAGTAGATAAGAGAGGATCAAAGAATACCAACCTCGATCTTTCACTTGGTTCTCTGCTTGTTCCTTCTCCCCTTTGACAGATCTTTGCTACTCCTCCCCTGACCACTCCACTTCAGAGACTGCCTGTAAAGTCAAAGCAACATAATACCTTCAAAGTGCAGAGATCTACAATCATAAACAATATAGGACTAGATATATATTGACCACATACATGCATATATTACCAAACATACAAGAATGTGGAGGAAAACTTGAATAGATTTATTGATATAGAGATTAGAAGAGAGGATTACAACCCATTGATCTGACCAAGCGTCATCCTCCCAGCATGAAAGCCCTTCTTCACCTCATGAAAAGCTTAGATCACCAAACACAATGAGATTCCACCAGGAAACCAATAGCACTTCCTTAGAAGATACAATATTCCAGCCCTTGAATCTTTGGGATGAGGGATCCATATATAGATGATTTCAGGGGGGTGAGTCAGCTTCTAGGATTTTGATTAATGTCTTCTCTCTGATAGTCCTTGATTCCACTTGGAGATTGATCATCTCTTAGTCATTCCTGGGTGAATTTAGAGAGGCAAGTGTCACAGGAGAAGTTTCTAGAAGATTCGATGATCATCCACCTTGCAAAATGTCTCCGCCGTTTGTCTACTCTCGCCCATCGTACCCTACAGAAGGGATTTTCAGTATGCATCGCACTTTTTGCACTGAGCAGGTGAGATGCATCGCACCCTTAGCACTGGGCAATCTGTATGGTCCATTTTTTACCAGTTCTGAGGAGCTTTCTGTTGAGAACTTCTGGGAGATGATGTAATCAGCTGACCTTGTTCCTTTAGGTCATGAAACAACACTTTTAGGGACTCAGAAGCCCTTGGTTTATGGACATATGTGATTGGGGTTGTAATGCCCAAATATGTCTATAACAGTTGCCCCCTAAATCATGACGTCGTTGATCTTTGATGTCGTGTGAAATGCTTTATTATGAGGATCCGAGGTTTCTCGAACTAGAAGGGACCTGTAATAAGATACAATACAATACATTATCTTCATAACATTTTCATGATCTAGCTAAGGCGGGCATTCCCATGGCCAACTTTATAAATTCATTTTCATGTACATAGGACAGAAAACCATCTGTGTGGCAGACTGATGATTTTGGTAGAGCCATCATCCTTTGATTTGGATGATCATCTATGCAGCAATGATGTACATTTGATGTCTTTATTTTCCTTAATATATCATAGCTCGGATGGATGAAACTAGATTCGAGGTCTTCAAACTCATCCAATCTTCTCCCAAAGTACAAGTTGATCCACGTGAAAAAATTTCTGCAGTCGAACATGGAAAGACATCACCTGATTACCAGCCAATGATGTAAGTTGTTAATAGGTGCAAGAGGAATCACCGATAATGATGATGACCCTCAAGGTACTATAGTACAATTCATGTGGTGTGAAAAAGGGACTTGGTGTTGAACATCACGCAAAATCTTTCGGTCGGAGGCCATTGATGTAAACCTATCGCCGGAAGTGAGAAAATTGCCATTGAGGCATGCAAGCTTCAAAGTACTGAAAGGGTTGTTCCTAGGTCAACTTCTTGGATAATGAGCTGTCGTTGACAAGAAGTGACCTGTCATAGGAGGGACTTGATGAATCCCACATCTATGACATGGAATGGAGCAAATGATTTTATGGAGGTGAAAAAGATCTGATGATACAAGGTTCAGGGTGGCAGTCATGAAAGAATGGAGTGTGAATGTATTGCAGTGGATGAGGCACAAGATGGGTTGGTGAATTCTCTGATCGACTTCTCTTGAAAATATCAGCGACACGGAAATGGATTGGTAGCGTTAACCCCAAAGATGGATGGTACGGTGGACCAATGGTAATATGACCGGTGAATGGAATAACCCAACCCGACTCAATCATGGTGATGGAGTGAAAGTGTCATGTTCAAGAGCGACTCGCTACCAATAAAGTTTCTTCAAGTTTTCTTCCCAATTTTCTCCAGTCATTGCTGACTAGTACCTCTTTATTTTTATCAAGCTTGAGGAGGATAACATATGCTTGTTCTATAATTTTCCCTTAGGGCAAACCCGTCGCTATGTTTTAACGAGCCTAGTGACAGTGAAACTTGTTCTTGTCTGCATGGACAAGTTTGTCGCTATTGGTTTTAACTAGTTTAATGACAAAGAAAACTCGGTCCTTTTTCAATTTTAGAGAGTCTGAAAAGGGATGGAAAGGAAACTCTAGTAATCCTTTTTCGTCATATAATCCCTTAAGTCCGAAAAAGTATAAAATAATATGAAAGGGATGAATTTTCGATAGTTTTAATGAGCCAAACAAAACAAGCGCTTGATCTTTTTGTGTAATAATCCCTCAGGTCCAAAAAGATTAAAATCTATGGGAGGGATAACACTCTCGGTAGCTTTAACAAGCTGGAGAGGCCAACTGCTCGACAATCTTTTAATATTTTACGAGTTAGGTGAAAAGAGCTTAAAGGAGAGTCATCTTTGACGAACGAGTGATATTTTCGGGTAGCTGCTAATTCCAGGTAAGGTTCAAAATTTTCCAATCATGGCAGTGTCACAAGGATGGCTAACAGAATCACTCTTTGCAACTTTTCCTCAAAGGGTAGACAATCAAATGGAGGCGTATGATCAGCTAAAACAGAGTGGAGGTGATGGCAAGAACATGACCAGGGCTCAGAAGCTGATGATAATGCATTCACAAAGGTTATTTACTGGAGGTTGGTTCATTTTTCTTTAATGAGCTTAAACTCTGGGGGAACATTTGCTCATTGCTTAGGTTTAATTTTTAACGAGCTTAAACTTCGCATAAAAACTGCTCGTGATAGTGTTCATTGATATTTGACCCATCGTTAACACTATGTTCTTTTGACGGTCGTACTACTTGTTCAATTGCTCCATCAAACTGATTAAAAATGAGAAAACATGCTTGAAAATTGAGTTAAAACACAAATACCCTACTTCAATTACGTGAAAAGTAACTTAAAAGTAGTTTTTTACCCCTCATTTTACCATTTCATTTGAGCTTGAGACTGTTGGAGCTTTGGAGGTGTCTTGCCCCTCCATTTTCACTAGCTGATTCTGGGATATTTTGTGGACAATTCTTGGTACTGTCTGGACCAGGTAGGAGCTAAACCTATGCTCTTCAGTTGCATTACTTTCTTTTTGAATTCTGAGCATGTTTCCCTACTTTCCTAAGCCTCTGGGGTTTGAAAAATTCGTTCTGGCCCCATTGCACCCAGTGTACATCGAAAGGTGCGATGCATACTGGGCTGGCCACTGGCCAGTCAATATGCATCACTCCTAGTACACAGCTAGGGTGCGATGGGCGCAAGGAGGGAACTTTGTGCACTGTTTTTTCATAGACATTTCGCCTGTTTCTTTTTTTGCCAAATCAGGATCCTGACTCTTCTCTTGTTTGTTTTCAGAGATTCATCATAGCAGAATTGTTGTTACATGGCGAGAACACGAGCATGAAGAAGAGCATATGGTTTCTTTACATGATCCGGGTACGGTAACTGTATTGCAGAACTACGATTTTCTCAAGTTCTTTCGCATCTCTAGCATGAGGCAACAAATCAACTTGTTGAGATATTTCCTTCACGCGTGGGATCCTACCAACTACGTGTTCCAGATTAGAGGAAAATCCATCTCTTTGACTGTCGTGGACATCTATCTTTTGACCAGTTTATCGAGGTGTGGTGCCCCTCTCTCACTATCAGGTTCCACTCGTGGGGGTGAATCCGTGAGGGATTATATTCGTCGATACTATAAAGAAGGATCTCAGCTGAGTAGGGATGGCAAGAGCAACATTCGAGATGTCACTGACTGGTCTTTGAGGACCATCTTGTTCACCTCTGCTAGACTGGCTGGTAGTGCAGCTCTTTACTTGGCCAACAGGTCCTATATGCAATATGCCTTAGAATGCCTTGAACCAAAGGTGTTCAATGGGTGTGATACAGTACTTCCAGTGATAAAAGAACAAATTACCAAGGTGAAAAATGGGTGATCTAAGAACTTTGGCTATGGTTCCATTTTGACCGCTTTCGCCTTGGAGAAGATCCCACTGATGCAACCACAGTACATTTCACTTGGTTTGCATCCACCGAATGAGCCACGGATGCAGAGATGGGTTGACCTTATGGCCTGACATGCTGGTCAGCCACATGTTTCTTTCTCTGATGCTTTCTTTGAGTGGTTCAACAGTCAGGAGATGGTTTACGCCGAGTGTCCATATGTTGGTATGGATTTCCGGGGTGACCCAGATTTGGTGTTGCCGGCTAGTGATAAGTGGAGTGCTATAAGTAAAATTTCTGACCATATCCCTATTTATTGCTTTTAGAATGTTTCCATGCTTTATTTTATCAAGACTAATCAAAACTCATGTGCTCATGCAGATATCGGACCGATGCGACTAGCAGTGCACCTGAGAGAACCAGTTGTCGTTCCAGTAGGAGAGGTTGTAGTGAGGGTTGTCCTTCACGACCTAGATGTGGCCGAGACTCTTGCAGCATTGTAGGATCAGATCGAAGGCCTCACTCTCGGTATCCTGGATGTGAGGACTAACGAGCTACCTCTGAGGTTACAATAACATACTACAGGCATGCCACGTCGATGGATTAGGCTTTTACGCATGATTGCACAGGTGATGACTTGTTATCACTAGCACCATTAGACTAGGGTGCCCCTAGTATTTTGAGTTTTTGGGTCATTTGACTGATTTTGTCTTAGACATAGAACACTATGTGTAAACCATAAACAGTTATATATATTTTTTTGATTTTCAGAGCTTCATTTTGGTTAAGTTACGTGATCATGATGAAAATATTGATGAAATTCTTTTCTTTTATAAATGTCGCAAATGTCTATCTAACACATAATTTGCCAATAAATATATTAATGTGTTTAAGTTTTTGGAAATATGCTAATATTGGATTGAATCGAACTATCTTTCCAAAATCTTGACCCTTAGGAACATGCGATAGATAGTTGGATTCCATACAGAATAGATACCGATGAGCTGTAGAATGACGAGCTGTGAGTCTAGCCTCACAACAAGTCGGCATATGCCATGTGCGATGGCATCAGAGAGGAGCTCTATCAACACATTGTATTCAGCGATGTTGTTCACTGATCGGCCAATACACACCCCTCTGAAACTTACTAACTCGTCGCTTGGATCAAAGATGGCCCAGGCTGCAGAAGATAGGTTCCACAAACTACGACTCGCTCCATCGGCATATCCAAAAAATGATTCCAATGGGTTTGACATTTGTAACAAATGCAAAAGCGGATTACATAACCAAAGCGATTTCTCTTAGTGAAAAAAAAATGTAGCAAAACCATAGGGGTTACTATCTTGAGTTAAGCATAGTAACGCTTAAGGTACAACCCGTTACGGGGTTGCGCCAGTGGAATCCCATCATAATCCACTAACTTGTAGGCTCCTTTTGCTAATACTTGCTTAAAAATATAGGGGCCCATCTATAAAGACTTGAACTTACCTGCTCCTAACTTATCAAACTCTTGGTCGTAAAGTAAGACCAGGTCAACTTTTGAGAAGACACGGGGTTTGACATTTCTTGTCAAACTACACCTTGACTCGTTCCTTATGGACTTCGTTAGCCATGGTGACATCATGACGGGTTTCATCCAATTGGATTAATTCCAAGAAACGAGCCTCCTCTTCTGAATTTTTGGGGAGAAGGTTGACTGCAAGCTTGAGGGAGGAGATTTTTCGCACTGAATTGGTAAGATTTCTTCCAGGCCATACACCAATTGAAAGGGTGTAAACCCAGTTGCATTCCTTACCGATGTCTAGTATGCCCACAAGGCTGAGTATAGGATTAGGTGCCAACTCCGTTTATGGGTTCCAATCATCCTTTGCAACATGCGCTTCAGGACTTTTTTGATTGCCTCAACTTGTCTATTAGCTTGCAGATAATATGGAGTAGAGCTGTCATGGGACAGTCCTAATTTGGCAGCCAACTCAACCATCATGTGATTGCGAAAATGTGATCCATGATCTGTAACTATAGCTTATGGAACACCGAATTTGGAGACTACATGATTGAAAAAGAAAAGAGCAGTTGTTTTTCCACTGTTGTTTAATGTATGCATCGCCTCGGCCCATTTCATAAAATAGTCCACTGCGACTATGATATACCTGTGCCCCCAACCGAGGTGGGGTTACAAGTCATGAAATCTATGCCCCATTTGGTGAATGGCCCAACAATTACTACTGGCTACAGAGGTGTGGGTGGAATTCTGGTTTTGCAGTCGAAGATTTGACAAGCATGACAACTTCTGACTGCTGTTATGCAATCCTTGAACATTGTTGTCCAGAAGTATCCTGCTTGTAAAATCTTTTGAGTTGTAGCGTAACCAGATTGATGTCTCCCACACAGGGCTGAATGACAATCATTTAGGACTTTTTCGTCCTCCTCATGGGTGAGGCACCTCCACAGAACTGTATCGATACCACAACAATAAAGTGTATCACTGACGATCATGTAGTCTTTTGCTTGGTATTGAGTATGTTGTTGCTCTGAACGGGAGGTATTAGACCTATATGTTTGGGTCTGGAGATAGATGATTATATCTCCATACCATGGATCGCTTGAAGATATCAGAAACAAAGATTCATCCACGATTGTTGCATTGGATGTTGAATCGTTGGATGACGATGGGAGATTGCATAGCAACTCTGTGAAAACCATAGCTTTCTCTGATTTGGATTTTATGAATTCTAGATCAAACTCTTGCAAAATTGCTATCCATTTGGATCATTTGCCCCCCAATAATTGTTGCGACAATATATAATTCATGGGGTTGCAATCTGAAAAAATGGTAGTTTTTGGAAAGAGGATGTAGTGTCGAAATCTCTATATCACTTAAACAGTTGTGAGAGCTAGATCTTCAACATAGGAGTACTTAGTTTCTTTATCATTTAATTTTTGACTTAAATAATAAACAGGATGTTCAATTCCATTCTCTTCTTCAACTAAAACCATTTCTATGGTCGTATCTCCTACAGCTAGATACAGGTTATAGTATTTTTTATAATCAGGAGCATACATTAATGATGCTTTTATTAGGGATTCCTTTAAAGCATCAAAGGAAGCTTGCGCGACTTGAGCCCAGATGAAGGGTACTTATTTTTTCAATAGACGAGTATAACCTTCAGCAATTTCGTCATAATTTGGAATGAACCTACTTAGAAAGTTTGCTTTCCCTTGGAGTTTCTGAATCTGAAGCAAATTTGAAGGTAGAGGCAAATCAATGATTGCTCGAACCTTACATGGGTCGAGATGAATCCCTTCCTTCGAGACCGCAAAGCCAAGTAAATGACCAGAACTGACACAAAACACAAATTTGTGTGGATTGAGTCGTATCTTGTAGTGTCGGCAATATAGAAATATCACTCTCAAATGCTGCGGATGATCGGTCCACTTTTTCAAATGAGCTGGAGGATCGTCGAGATATGGTTGAACGATGTTCTTGATGTCATGGAAGGCATAACTCATTTCCCTCTGAAATGTTGCCCCCACATTCTTTAAACCAAAGGGTAGCTTGTGGTATGCGAATGTGCCCCATGGACAAATAAATGTAGTCTTTGACTGGTCCTATGGGCGGATATTTATTTGATTATACCCATAAAATCCATCCATAAATGAAAATATTTCACATCCGACACATTCATCAATTATCTGGTCAATAAAGGGTGTAGGGTAGTTTTCTTTTCGACAAGCTTGATTTACATCCCTATAATCGACTCACACTCTAATCATTCCTTGCTTTTTCATTATAGGAACAATATTCGATACCTAACCAGTTAGAGGAACTGGGTAGATAAAACTACCATGGAGAAGTTTTTCAACTTCCACCTTGATGGCAGCGGCTTTCTTGGGGTGCACCTACCAGAGCCGTTGTCGTACTGGTTTGACATCTGGATACATCTTAATTTCGTGTTCAACAATACTCGAGTCGATGCCTAACATTTCTCCATATGACCATGCAAAGACATCTCTAAACTCGCGAAAGAGAGTGTAATATATTTCTAGTTCTGAAGGAGAACAATATTTTCCGACATGAATATTCTCTACAACATTTGGTTTGGTCGATATATTGATGGTGATAGTCTCTTCAATATTGGACAAGTTTCGCTCGGAATCCACTATATTTACAGTATTCGATAGGAAATCAAATACTGAAGGATGATCAAGATCATTGGAATATTCTTCTTTATAATCTGGAAGATGGGAACAATGGTGGTAATCTTCCCATGGTGCCCCGTCAATCATCATTAACTGAACAATTCCTTCATCTGTAGAATGTACATGCGACCAAGGATCTGAAGTGGTACCATATTCCTTAGACCTGTCTATCCAAACGCTTGAGGAACATTGATTTGGGTTTGCCTCCCATGCTGAAAACATTGATTGCTAAAATATTTCTATTGGGCTTGGAGGCAAAACCTTGCGATGATCCATGCTAACATCGTTATTGGATATCTTCTGAATGGAAGACAACATATTGCAGGTTCCCATTCTGGCCACTTCTGCCAGATTTTTTGGAGGCGGTAGGGCAAAAGTCCCCATTAATGTAGGGTCTTTTAGTAGGCCTACTCCAATATTTTGAAGTGAATGAGGGCTTCCGTGGATCATCGGAATGCTTCCCGTAACTTGCAAACTGTTGGGAGAAATGTTTGTTGGTCAACAATTTAATTCCTCCTTGGAAAGGAAATGCAATCTTTCTGAAGTAAGTCGACACAACTGTAGCCATAGCATATATCCTGGGCCTTCCCAGTAGGATTTTGTAATCGAGGTTTCCATCGATAACTTGAACATCAATATCTACTATCTTGCCCCCCAGTTAAACTTTCATGTTACTTAAAATCTCGTATGGAGTGCATGTTTATCCATCAAATTCTTTCAATGTCATTGATGATCGCGACAAGGGTGGTGAGCCCAAAGTTTTCCAGCAACTCATCGACATAATACATGTAGATGCTCCCTCATCAATAATTGTTCGATGAACAGTTTTGTTGAGGACTTTCACTTGAACAAGGAAAGCAAGTTGAGCTGGTAACTGAGGGTCATATACTTTATGATTAAAGGCTACAATATTGGAATGCGCTGGGCCAATCCCACCTATTGATGATAATAGAGCCTGCTTTTGGGAGGGGCAATTTTGCAGTACCTCAATTGTTGACATAGTGGACGGTGATTGGGCCAGGTCTTCTATTATATTATAATTTTGTGCTGCTCTAGCACGAGGATTAAATGTCAATTTCTGTACTACTCTCTTTGGCGGCTTTATCGTTAGCTCAGGAATGATGGGTGGCACAACTTCGATCGAAGTTTTTGTCGAACTACTAAGTTGATCGGTAGCCTTGTTATTCAACAGTTGTGGATTCCCATAATATTTATTCCTTGTCGATATCAAAGAATCATTTTGTTGTTTCGAAATGGACAGCATAAGTATTTGGGATGGGGAAGCATTATCACTAGTAACCATATTGGTTCCTAGGTTTGGAAACATATCAGTTAATACTGTCGAGGTTTTGAACTCTTCAAGAATTTTCTAAGCTTAGCCTTATGTGGACAATATTTCATCCAATGATCCTCATCACATATAAAGCATGGGTGACTTGGTTTCCTATCTCCAGAAGGGTTTGCAGAAGATTTTTCAGGAGATGGCTCCTCCTGTTTTTTCTTCTTCCCTTTCTTTTTCTTCTTGCCTCCTAGTTTCTTTGGTTCTTTGCGCTTGTCAGTTGACATGACATTTACCTCCGAGGTGAGAAGTTCTTCATTTGCATTTTGACTAAAAACCGTGTGAGCTTTCTTCGATGTAGCCTTTACGGTTTTCATGCTCGTCATACCTATCACACCATCATTGGCATGAGAGTCTTTGTTTAATTTAGGAGGAGGAATGGAAAATTCCGATCTAGGAGCATCAAGGATTTTGTCATAGAGCATGCCAAACTGAGTATAGATCAAGTCTAGATATTGCGCACGAGCAATGGCTTGCTCTTCAGTGATGACCCCTCCCTTTGCCACATCTTCTGTTATAGAAGTTAACAATGACTTAATAAACCATTCAGCTAACAGCTGATCATGAACATATGTTTTTACCATTCTATGATGACGCCACCACTCATGGATATGATCAGATATATGAGTGGCTGTCGTCTGTTTGAAATTGGTAAGAAGCTCTGTTCTTGTTTCGTACCTTATGGGTAGTTGAAAATGGGTTAAAAGGGTTGTGGCAAGGGTGCTGAAGTTATCAAATGAAGCTCTAGGCAATTCAATGTACCATTTTGCTGCCAAACCAATTAACATTCGTTGAAAAAGGCGGAGCCTAATCGAATCATTGTTTAGAGTAGTGGGTCTTTGCATACTAGCATAATGCATTTCATGTTGATAACTTTGATAAGGTTGATGAGCATAACCATTGTGAAATAATTGGTGTTGCCCGTTTTGAATATACAGTTGCCCATTACTTGCAAAGATTTGTTGCTAAGATCCTTGGTAAGCTTGTTGGAATTGCGATTGTTGATATTGCACCAGCCATGGTTGTGAAACCATTTTCTGTTGTCCAATACTGGCCATTTGACCAAGATGAGGGGTAATAGTACGCGTTTGAATTAGGGTCGCTCCAGTTAGGGAGCCACTAATCAGTGATTGCGACTGTGTTGTGGAGACAGGAGGTTGTTGTATTGCAACCTAAGAAACTTGAGGTTGGCATACAAATGCTTATACTTATGACACTGTCATAATGGCTGGTGTAGTTGGGATATTTGACACAGGTAAGCTTTGTTGCATGGAGTATACAACTCTTGGTTGTTGAGGCAGTATTGGCACCCAACTGATGGATGTAATTCCAGCATGACCCGAATTCTATTGCGAACTCCCATATGGTTGTTCTCCCAGAGGAAACAATGAAAGGGTATACTGCCCCCCATATGGTGGCAATCCAGTGCTCAAAGGAGTGATTGGCCTTTGGGGACAGGACTACCCAAATTGATACGATTGCAAAGGACGAATTTGTTGAGACTCAACATAAGAGATTTCGGATATTATTCCAGACAAACAAACGGGAACAAACCATACTGTCGAAATAGTCCCTAAATGGACTCCATCTAGCAATTGAGAGCTAGTTGGGACAGATGGTATAACAGCGAACATTGTTGGAGTAGCGGCAGGAGGTTCTGCTATTGCTGCATCAGATGACATAGTCCTAGATGTCGACAGTTGTTCAGACATGTCTAGTCTATCCAAGAGATTTCCTAGCGATTCTACAGGAACTTGCGATGAAGGGAGACTAACTTCTAATGAAGAAGGATATAGGGCGATCCTGGCTCCAAAATGTAATGGAGTACTGGACGAAGGATCCTCCACAATCTCTTATATAGCAATCAAATTTGGTGGGAGAGGTAGATCGTCAGGTCCGTAAAATATTTCTGGTGCGGAAGAAGGTATAGGTTCTGCAACAACAGATGTTTGGGAAATAACACCTTCCGAATCAGACGTAGATGGAGCCAGTTCAGGACTAGAAGTGTTTACCATTACACTAGGATCAGTTTTAATGTCCTCTTGTGGCTACGAAATTTCTTCTGTAGAGGTAGGGATACCAGAAATGGTTGGAGCAACTGGAGTCTCTGAGGATGTCGGAACACTTGTTCCAACCAAAACAGGGAACTTTGATCCGGTTAAACGAGTTTGAATTGTTTGGAATAGTTTCATTTCTGGAGTCAAAGACGGTTGACTCGTAAGTCTCCGTGAACGAAGGGGTTTTGATTGAATTTCTTCCACGATTGCGGATTACTTGATCAACTGAAAATAAAGGGGAAAAAATGATTCCGAATTTAATGAATTTTAGACGCTTTGACACAACTTGCTTTTTGAATTTTTAAGAGTTGAGAAAAAGCAAAAGGTGACTCTAATTGCCTTTGATTTTTAATGAGCCTAAAGTGACAAGTGCTCAGATGGACCTTTTCCTTTAAGGAGTCAGAAAAGGAATGAAAGAGACTACTCTCGAAATCTAGACAGAGGGATTACCAAACCAATCACAAAACCGTAGAATACTTT
Organism: Pinus taeda; assembly: GCA_000404065.3. Lineage (NCBI taxonomy): Eukaryota > Viridiplantae > Streptophyta > Pinopsida > Pinales > Pinaceae > Pinus > Pinus taeda. The sequence continues at coordinate 53,620 of APFE031072882.1, read as the reverse complement.
TTACGGTACAACAGTCAATCTTCCCAAATGTTGTGTTTAGTGCATTGCGATCGATAGAGCGGCAAACACGGCTTCCTAAGGATAAACGATATAGCCTATTATTGTCTCCCAATATATACTCGACGGTACGTGGGAGCACAAATCTGTACTGGCACTTGTCATCTCAAAGAGGAGGAATCACCCAACCTACGATGAAAGCGATAGTTACTAGGATTTACAATGCTAGAATACGTCTCTAGCCTAGACTTCTAAATGTTGTGCGTTAGGTTCTAAAGTGTTTTTACGTTCATTGAATTTATTTTACAATTGATCTTTCTTAAGAAGTTTGCCTTTCAGGTTCACCACGTGATGTAGATATACAATTCCTAAAATGCAATCTAAGATGATAAACATTCGTTTAATCTTCTTTTTGCAATGAAAATCCTATCTACTAAGGAAAGAGAAATGAGATTCTTTCAACATAGAGCAGAGAGCACACACTAGATGCACTGTCCTAAATCAAAATAAACAAGCATTCTAAATGCAAATGCACATGCATGTATTTGTTTTCACTTTCTTAATGTGTGAATGAAAAAAAGAATGCTAAGTATAAATTTGAATCGTATCAAGCGACAGTACTAACGATTTTCTTTTTGAAAAACGAAAGGAAGATAATGACGACACTTTGGAATTTTGAATTGAAAACTACGTTTGACACTTGAAAAATTACTAATTCAAATCAAATACAAGAGTAATAGTGTAATCGACCATCAAGAACAATAGGATTCTTTTCTTTCACTCAAAACGACACTTGCGACACTTCCAAATCAAAAGAAGACAGCTTGATTATGCTACTTCTTTGTAAAGGAGCATCGTAAATGGCAAAAAATACATAAAAACATTTACAATTCCTTGTACTATGGAGGCTAAATCAGGCAAAGGAAGGGAGTTTCCACAGAGGTATACTAATCATAGACAGCAAAAATCCTGAATAAAGCTGAAGAGAGTGAACAAAAAACCAAAATCTGGAAGCAGAAGAGGTCTTATCTGATCATCGCACCTATAACACATGGAAAGTGCGATGCATCTCACCTACTGCACATGGGAGGTGCAATGCATTCAGATTCCCATGAGGAGAAGGTGTGATGGTCTAGGGATGAGACTTCAACTTGGTTCTGGGTCACAGTTTGCAGCTTAGTTCAGGGATTTAGGCTGAGAAAATGATAGTCAGTAAATGCAAACCACAAGGGCTTATCTAATGAGGCTACTTGAGCCACCACCAAGGCAATTAGGATGTTTGCAAATCAAATTTTCAGTTTATAAAAAAAAATCGGAGATAGACTGAAGCAACATTGATCTACTTTGCACTTGCATAGCAAATGCAGTTCGAAGGCAAGCTGGCTTGACTTGAGGCTCCGTTTGTAAGTTTATAAAGCAAACAAATATAGACAAGCAAACAAGCTATACACTCCCCAGCAGAGTTGCCATTTTGCTATCAGGAAATCTAGTGTATATGCAGAGCTTCTAGTCCCACTAAGATGGGTAGCTATCTTAGAAACAAACAGATTAAAGTTACTCTCGTTTTCCTTTATGATAAGTAGATAAGAGAGGAGCAAAGAATACCAACCTCAATCTTTCGCTTGGCTCTTTGCTTGTTCCTTCTCCCCTTTGACAGATCTTTGTTGCTCCTCCCTTCACCACTCTGCTTCAAAGAGTAAATGTAAAGTCAAAGCATCATAATACCTTCAAAGTGCAAAGATCTACAGTCATAAACAATATAGGACCATATATATATTGACCACATACATGCATATATTAGCAAACATACAAGAATGTGGACGAAAACTTGAATAGCTTTATTGATATAGAGATTAGAAAAGAGGATTACAAACCATTGATCTAACCCAGCATGAAAGCCCTTCTTCACCTCATGAAAAGCTTAGATCACCCAACACTATGAGATTCCACCAGGAAACCAACAGAACTTCCTTACAAGATACAATATTCCAGCCTCTGGATCTCTGGGATGAGGGACCCATATATAGATGATTGCAGGGGGGTGAGTCAGCTTCTGGGATTTTGATTAGTGTCTTCTCTCTGATATTCCTTGATTCCACTCGGAGATTGATGATCTCTTACTCATCCCTGGGTGAATTCAGAGAGGCAAGTGTCACAAGAGAAGTTTCTGGAAGATTCCATGATCATCCACCTTGCAAACTGTCTCTGCCATTTGTCTACTATCGCCCATCGCACCCTACAGAAGGGATTTTTAGTATGCATCACACTTTCTACACTGAGCAAGTGAGATGGATCACGCCCTTAGCATTGGGCAATCTATATGGTCCAATTTCGACCAGTTCTGAGCAGCTTCCTATGGAGAACTTCTGGGAGATGATGTAATCAGTTGATCTTGTTCCTTTAGGGCATGAAACAACACTTTTAGTGACTCAGAAGCCCTTGGTTTATGGACATATGTGATTGGCATTGAAGTGCCCAAATATTTCTATAACACTTTGTGGTTGAGAGGGAGAGTACATTACCTCTGAACATGCAGCCACAGGAGATGTCTCAGATGATTTTGGAGGATCCATGATTGGTGAAGCAACTTCAGGAGGTTGTGGAGCAACCACAACTGGGGAATCTAAGAGGAGACAGAGTGGAGGCATCCACTCATGCAAAGACCTCCATTAGGGTGAAATTTCAAGCGAAGTGGGCAGAGGGATCACATGCACACATACCTCTAGGTAGGAGGTGGGTTGATGTGGAGTGATTGTCCCAAGAAGGCTGGAATAGTTGCAGGATCTTTGAGGTACCCAACCTCTTTGATTCGACCTTGTTACAAGAGCCCTGACAAGGTGTATTAGGACTAACTGAGTGGGTCGAGACAGATGTGAATGGAGCATAAGAGAGAGCTATAGTGCAGGAATCTGAAGACATTCCAGAGCTAGCAGGCTACAACAACGTGAAAGACACAGGAGTCTTGCACTAGTGCAAGATGGCACAGTGAGGTGTGCAACGGTGCAAGATGTATGGAGTGTTGCAACAACTTAGAGGTCAAAGAGGGAGCACTTGTCAGTAGCAAGTATAGCTTCAACATAAGAGTATGTTTCCAACCCAACAGAGGTTAGTTGGGAGTTTTTTTTGTTTCTAGAGTTGCTGGAGAAACCACACTTGGTAGAAGTGTTACATGCAGAACATTCCAAAGGTAAAGGATCAGGTTCGAGTTGAAGCCTTTCTTATTGAGAGGGAGTGTTGAAAATGGCAACAAGAAATGCTAAAAATAAAAGTGTTGAAAATAGCATTTCTATAAATATCTATTTGGGTACCAGTGTTGTATTGAGCAAAAGGGAATGAAAAATGGAAGTGATAAAAATAGCATTCTATTTTTAGTAGTTCAAGATGGATTCCTATTTTTAGTCAATCCCTCGAATAATATAGGAAGTAAAATTCGAATTTGAACTTAACATCTGTTTGAAAATAAATTAATTAATTCACCATGAGTTAATTAGTTGTGAAAAATCAAACATGAAGTCTATGTGAGTACATGCAACAATTTCTCTATTAATTGAGGAATTTATCCATCAGTTAAATAGATATGGATGAGTTCTAATTTGAGTTGTAATTGGTTGGACCAGTTAACTCAGTCAAGTCCAGTTAGATTGATTTAAACATTTTTTTTAAATTAATGTGAGTTCAATTAGGTAATGCTTGCATGCATGTAACTACTGCACTTCAGATAACTGATGATTCTCTCATAAATAACTCGTGCATGGCAGTTCAGACAGAGACCCAGTTGAGATTAGAGGAGGGACAATGTACTATCAGTTGGATGGATTTTTCCTATAAAGTACACTCATGCATGGAGAAGGAATTATCTCCTTTAGGACTACACAATTAGATCAAAGGTTAGTGAGTGTGTGAAGAGGCCAGTTCACACATGTGGCTTCACTGGACCCCAAGAAAAAATGTACAAAAAAATAGGAGGCTTGGAGGGTAGAGAAGAAGGTTTGAGAGAGGCCTTTGATTGTCTATGAGTAGCAGAGGGATTGCAGAGAGAGCAGGATAGCTTGTGAGCTGATTGGTTTTGTAATTGAAACTATATTTCCGATTGTATGATAATACAGAGTTGGGGTTTTAGGCTGATGCTTTCGCTGGGTTATTTCTTATGTGTTATGTGTGATTAATTCTAATTCTCAGTTATATCTGTTCTTGGTTGATCTTGCTCATATTCGATTAAGCTTGTGCAATTTTTGTTGTAGAAGTATATCTTGTATTTTTCTTTAGTATATTGCATAGTTTCTTGATCTACAGTGGGAATTTCTACAAAATTAGCCCTTATGCTTTTCAGCCTGTTCCTGTAGGAAAATATGGGATCCTGTAGGTGAGTTAGGAGATCATATAGGACGACCTATAGTGGCCTATTTTCAGCCCGATTTGTGAGAAATGCATCAAGAAATCTAGGAGAAGACCCATGCTTGCCTCCCAAGCCATCTGACCCATCACAACCATCTCTCTCCACACCTAACCCACTTGCAATACAATCAAGAAGGATTAGTAGTCATGTTTTGACAAAAAGACAAAAGAGAAGAAGGTTGTTATGCTTATTCATGTGCACAGTAGTTAAGTGTTTGGTTATATCAGATTTCATGTTTAGGTTAGTTAGGATTTCACGTGTTAAATTAGAATTCTTCTAAAGCAAGGTATATTAACAAATATATAGATGAGTTATGTGTTTTAGGCATCAATTTGAGTCTTTCATTACTACAGTAGGTAGAATTTTAATCCTCTCAACTAGGGTAAAATTATCCTTTCTCAATTAGTAAACAAACCTATTCTAAATCAATAAAAGGTTGGTTTGAGAACCCTTAGTGGCCTATCACCTAGCTTAGAAGTGACAAAGAGTGCACCCATTGCATCTATTTGTATATACAGGATGGTCACCTCCAAGTTTGTACGAACCCTGGGTTGATGAAGTAAAGTTGCTAGCCCCAGGAGTTGCAACATTCTTGTTGCAATACTGGTACTCACCAATCTTGGGAAGAATCAACTTGGCTTGGTCCCTTGCTCTATGCTTTGGGGGCACCTTTTCCTTGCTTTGGATTTACAGATCCAAAGTCTTGCTTCTTCTGTTTAAACTTCTACTCAATCTTGACAGCATACTGATACGATGCACCGAGAGTGGAAACATCCAGAAACTCCATCTCATCTAGGATGTACTTGCATAAGCAACCATGGTACTTGATCACCAAATGACGCTTAGTATCCTTGATGCCCAACTTCGTGTGAAGGGTATGTAAAATGTTTGTGAACTCTAGCACATCTTGGTCCCTTCCCTGCCGTAGAGTGGTCCACTTTATGTATTTGTTTTCATAGCTCCTAACAGGGTAATATTTCTCCTTGATGGCGTCTAGAAAATAATTCCAAGCGGTTGAAGATGAAAGCAACAAGCATTCACTCTTGTCCTTTTGTTCATAGTAGGTTTCCCACCAGTCCTTAACATGTGGGGCGGCTTTGAGAAGTGAAAAAATAATCTTTTCCCTATTGGAAATGTCATGAACTGAAAAATATCCTTCTAAAATATTTAACCATTTATCTATGATGTCTGCATCTATGAGGCCTTTGAATATGGGATTATCAAAGCTAACATGTACCTTAAAAGGAGTGGCGCCTCTAGAGTGGATGCTATATGAAGATCCATCGGTTATGGGTAGCCTTCGAGCAACATTTTTAAAGGATCACTTACCCCATCATCTTTCTTTTCTTCAGCCATGGGTGGTCGTCAGGTTTTTCTAGATTGATCTCGCAATGTTTCAACTAGATCAAGCCCTAACTCCTTATACCCTCACCTCGTTGGGGACATGCAAACAAAAATAGAGAAAGAGCAAACTTCTCTGATACCACTGGTCCGAAATTAAACAGGGATGCAACAACTTACAGATATAATCATAAACATAGATATGCAGCAAAAACACACTTCATTTCATTAATAGAAAAATATTGAATTATTCTTACAAACAGAATGGAAATAAGATAGTTTGGGCGATGGTAGCTTATCTCTGAGAAGAGATGTGGTGGCTACATGCCTCTGAACTATGTTACAATGAGGCTCAAGGGCCTATTTATTATTGGAAAACATGATAAAACCCTAAACAGCCAAAACCCTAATCCCAGGAGATGTAACACGAATATTTTGAGGGCCTAGTTGGGGTTAATGGGACAACCAACTTCCTGGGGTCGTAACTTGGTCATATTATCTCTGTTTGGAATGTACAATACCATGTTGGAAAGGTCTCACCAAGTACTACAGGTTTCATCATAGGTCTCTATCTATGTCTATCGGCCTATTGCAAACCCCTAAAAATGTTGTTTAGGGTGTCAAAACTGCTCTAGAATTTCACGACCCGAAACATTACTGAAAATAGTAAGTGCTAAAATGAACAAGGAAATAGATGAAACTGAATTGGCGGTCTAGGTGGAATAGGCGAGTGGCCACGAATATCCACCCGGATTAGTCACCCATGATCATTATGCTAAATAAGGATGGGACTTGGTGGATGTGTATATATTATAAGCGTTAAACAAAATCAAGGTAAAAAATAAGTACCCCCTACCCATGACAGATGATGTGCTTGATCAGTTGCAGCAAGCAAAATACTTCACCAAGTTGTACTTGAAACCTGGATATCACCAAGTTTGAGTTAAAGAAGAAGATACCTCAAAGACTTCCTTCAAGCCTAGACAAGGTTTGTATGAGTTATTATTCGTGCCATTTGGCCTATGTAATGTACTAGCTACATTTATGAGATTAAAAAATCATGTACTACGCCCTTTTGTAGATTCATTTTTTATTTTCTATTTGGATGATATACTGGTATATATTGCTACCTTGGAGGAGTGCATTTCACATTTTATGCGGGTGTTGTAAACATTGAAGAAGCGCCAACTACTAGAAAATCTCAAGAAGTGCAAGTTTGAGCAATAGTCGTTGGTGTATGTATGATATGTGATTAGTGGAGGGGAACTGAATATAGATCCTTCCAAGATGGTGACCATCATGAAATATTCAGTGCCTACTAATGTTTCTAAGTTTAGGAATTTTGTTGGGGAAACACAGTACCTGAGGAAATTCATAGCTTCATTTTCACAGGTAGCAACACTGCCCCATGCCATAATAACAAGTGGCGAGAGTTTCTAGTGGGGAAAACGACAACAGATTGATTCAACACTAGTTCTAGCATTACCAAACTTTCATCAACCCTTTGATGTGGAGAAAGATTCCAATGGGTATATTATGGGAGTTTTCTTGATGTAGAGAGGAAGGGTTGTGTGCTACCATTTTAAAGTATTTCATGGAGTAGTTCTTAACTACCCTACTTATGAAAAGGAGATATATTCCATGGTGAAAGTTAAGAAGAAGTGGAAGCACTATCTAATGGGAAAGGAGATAGTAATCCACAAATATCACAAGTTGTTACAATACTTTTAGGCCTAAAGTAGGCTATAGTAGACCAAGAATTACAAGTGGGTGGGTTTTTTACAACAGTTTCATTTGGTGCTCGAGTATATGAAGGGAAACACAAACATGTTGGGAGACATGATTTCAAGGCCACCCACATAAAAAATCATAGCTTTGGGGACTCTTATCCACATGGATCTATTCACCCATGATGCATACATAGATGCATATTCAGAGCATGACGACTTCAAGGAGGTGTATAAGTAGTTGCAAATTCGAAGTCATGTGCACGATGGAAACAACATCATTGACTACCATATCTAAGACGGCCTACTATACATGCTAGATATGCTATGTGTTCCTAAAGGTGAACTATTGTAACTTATTAGAGAGGATCACACCTCCAAGATTGCAGGGAACTTTGATGTAGGGAAGATAGTGGCTAACTTGCAAAGGTATGTGTATTGGCCCAAGATGCAAGAGTGGGTAGTTAGGTTCATAAGAGGATGCATGTTTTGTTGTACCAAAAATCCTAGAAGCATGAAATAGGGTCTATATCATCCCTTACTTGTACCTACCTGTCCTTAGGAAATCATTTCCATGGACTTTATGAGAGGTTTACCGACAACCATGAAGGGACATGACTCCCTATGCATGGTAGTTGATAGGTTTATCAAGATTTATGTTACGATGACCTATAAAAATACCATCAGTTAGGAAGAAGAAACAAAATTGCTTTTTGGACAGGTATGGGTGTACTTTGGGATACTGAGGAGCATCGCTTCATATAGGAATACAATATTTCTCAGTGCATTCTAGACTAAATTGTGGGAGAGGATGGATATAAAGCTAAAGAGATCTACAACATTACATCTACAAACAGATGGACAAACAAAACTAGTATACATCAATTTGGTGCATCTTTTGAGGGGATACAACCATAAGCATCCAAAGAACTGGGACAAAAATCTAGTATATATACAACATTGTTGCAACAGAGTAGTCCACACTTCTACAATAAAGTCATCATTTGAAACTTTTTTTGTATATTTTCCACCTTCATATTCAGATGTTGTATATGGGAATTGACGAGGACTGAGGGGAGATTTTATAAGAGATGCTTTGAGGATTGAAAAACTTATAGAGAAAAGGAAAATCTATCTACAAGTTTAAGAAACATTGTAAAAGTACAAGGTCAGACATGATCAACACAAAACAAAGAAATCATTGAAGGTGGGTGACATGGTATGGCTACAGTTGAATAGGGAGAGATTTTAGGGGCCTGGTAAGAAAATCAAGGATCTATGGCATGGTCCCTTTGAGATACTAGAGATAGTGGGTGATCATTCCTATTGACTCAATTTAAACCATATATTCACATTTACTCAGTTGTGATTGCAGAGGATTTGAAACTTTATTAACCTTCCATGCACCATAAGGAAGAGGAACACGTCCTACCTTTTGTGGAGGATTTGGCACCAAATGCTCAGGAAGAGTTGACAGAAGATACAGTTTTCTAAAAGAGGTACAAAAATTCAAGATAGGGGCAATATTACCTTTGGAAGATTGGATTCGAGGGACAACTTCCAAGAAAAGCTAAATGGTACACCAGAGAGAAAGAGGAAAAATTTCCTCACCTCATTCAACAAGAAGTATTTTGGGATCAAAAGCCTCCCAAAATTGAGAGGTGTGATCTAGATTGGATCATTATATTTTTTTTCATCCATCTCGATGAACTTAGAGTGGTAAAAATGAAGGAATCAACTCACAAGACTGTTTTCACCAACCAGATCAAGTTTTGAGGAATTAGCAAATGTTTTCTTGGGGGTAAAACTTTACCACTTTCACATGGAACCTTTTCATGCTCTACACACAAATATCTTTCTAAAAACGTAAAATACATGTCAATATGATTTTGTATATGATGGCTATGCCACTCAAAAGTTGACTTTCCTGTTCTTGCCACCATGGTTCGAGAGGATGATGCATCAACCCCCATTATTGGTGGAAAATGAGCTACCCATGTGATTATGATGTAAAAGATTCTAGAAGAGTCTATATTGTAACATTGGTCAAGATTTTAGGTAGTCAAACTTAACCACTAGTAGGACCTAAAACTTAACCACTAGTAGGCTATTAGGTTGTGTTATAATCGGGTCACTAGGTGGAAGAGGAATTTCATTCTTTCGAGCGCATTGGTTCCATAGTTGAGTAAAAATATCAGAGAGGGATAAGAGGTAGAGCACAGAGAGAGGATTTGTGCACTACAACATCCCATGGGCGACATGCCATACTTCTTTGTACTTACAACCATATTTCCAAATAGTGAAAGAGAGCAAATTGGCTTCACCTTCCAGTTGGGTTTTCTCCCAAAGGGGTTTCCAAGAGAGTATATTATGTCTTACGTGTGTGCATGATCCTTTATTTTATTGTTCTCTATTTTCTTCATATATTCCATTTGCATGCATGCACTAATTATAGTAGAATCTACAGATCTAGAAATTTAATAAAATTCTAATACTACAGAATTTCATATTTTTAATATAATATTATCAGATCTGTTGTGACAAAACATCGAGTGGAATATCCATTATAGTTTACATATCATCAATATTTAGGGCTTAATAATGGATTTTAGTGTTGATATCATTGTTGTAAAGGGCATAACATTGGTCCTCTAAAATGAGGTCTTCATTGATGAATATTCCTAAACCTTTTAGTGCAAGGGTTTTGTTGAGAGTGTTATATTTATGGTTTCTATAGCTTATCTTAATATGGATTTTCCTATATCATGTTCAATAATTTTTCTCAAAATCATTTATTTTATAGAATATTATTTCAATTGGTGATTTTTTGTTTAGTTCGTTATTTAGTTTTGTTAATGTGTCATCATATTTCTATTGTTTAATACCAAAGATGAGGAGGTTCAAGGATCTTATGTTACACTCATTGTCAAACTCTAGGAGCTTACTCATTTCCTCATTGATGGGTTTGATATTCAAGTTGCCTTCCAAACTACTTAGGGCCAAATTATTTTATCATTTTCCTTCTATCTCTTTAATGTTGTCCATAAGATTAAGATCTTCTTCGAACACTTCATGGGTTGATAATTTGTTTTTGTGACTTTGTTATTGTAAGTCTTCCAATCTAGTATCCATTTGTTGCAAAAAAATATCCACTCCTAACATTATATTGTTTATGTGTCTAAATATTTACTATCAAGCATTATTTCAAGCATTGATGTTTGGCTTTTCCCTTCTCTCAACGTTTTTCCTATAAAATTTATATGTTCATAAAAATTATCTAATATTAATTTTCTAATTATCTCTGTCATTTATAATAAATTAATAATATTTAAAATAAAGAAAATATAAAAACAAATTCTCACCCTTAAAATATTCATAATCCATAATTCTCAATATATTCATAGCTAAAACTATACTGCTATAAATATATATAGATGAAAATAAAAACAATATAATAAATGTGTTCACCATGGAAATGGTATTCCTAAAAATTTATATTCACTGAGTGGTATTTGAAAAAATATTGACATGAGAGAAATACCTACGATAAAAAAATATATTCACTACAAAAATATATGCCCAAGAAAATATTCACCATACGAAATATTAAAATGTACATAAAAAAATTGCATTAACGGAACTAGATAAAAATGTATATTCTTAAAGTGGATGTAATGCTTAACCAGCCAATGCCCCTGCAACAGAAGGACAAGTGAACGCCACCTAACACAGATATGAGAGTTTTAAATGTAGGTGAAACATTATAGTTGGCACACGGAATTTGTATGGGTGTGGTGTGCAAGTGGCAGTTGGCCTTACCTCAAATAAGTATAAGCGTTGCTACTAATATAATATAGTATCTGTAAATTATAACTTATTATTTAATGTTGTAAATTATGTAAAATAATGTTAGCGTTAATTTATACCATGAACATGTAAATGTGTTAGAAAACCTGCACAGATGAATCTAGCTAGTAAAGGTTGAACACACAGCTTTGCAGAGCAAAAACGCTAAAAGAAAATCGAAAGAAGAAAAGAATGATTCATTAGGAAATATGTTACAATGCTCATGATATAGCATTACTGGGTGAAGATCCCAAGGTAATGCACTATAGTGGTGATCAATGAGAAGACTCAACACCTACAACAAGTTCCGGAGATAACTAGTTCGTTGTGGAGTTAAAGAAGGAGCAAATCAAGGAGTAAATCATGCAAAAGGAATCTTGCATGCAATCCCATGCTCTAACTAAGAGTCCGCATGTAGATGTGTAGTAGTTGCATG
>APFE031072882.1:23531-36105 GCA_000404065.3 Pinus taeda | reverse complement strand
TATATAAAAATAAATTTTCTCCAGATTTGAATAATAAAATTATGAAATCAGAAATTCAAACCACAAACTCCCCACACGGAAAACCTATCTACTCACTGCCCTACTTCTTACCAAATCAAAATTATGGCGAAGAAAGTTTTGAACTTAAAAATGACATTGATTAACAGTTTTACTGCACGATGCTTCAACCACTTCTTTGAAAATTAAATCATCATTCTAATGTCATTCGTTGAATAGAATTTCGTACGAATCACGTCTTCATAAAACGCGGGTGTCATGGTTAAAGAGGAAATCGTCCTTTTGTTTTTTTTCAATTCTTCAAAGGTGGGTGTCATGTTTAATGAGAAATCCTCCTTTTTTTTTCCAAATCTTCAATTGGAATTATTGGAAATGTAAATCTGTCAGGTCATTTTTTCATAAAATTTCGTTCTAACCAAATTTTCTCAGCAACCGGAAGTTATAGTTGAACCGGAGATCCTCGGGTTTAGCATTCAACATTTCAATTCGAGGTTTTACTATTAATACATATTGACTTTTCCAAAATAACAGGAGGAAATTCTTTCGTATTTGACAAATTCAGTGTCCAGTTTGGCGCCGCCATTCGTACATAGTGTCTTTTCAAACATGTTTTTAATAGCGATGCACATGCCGGTCAATAGACCTGAAATTCGTCGCTGCTTTCATGCCCAACCTCCTTCTGTAGTTATCGGACATTAATTCAAGGATGCCATTACTGGTCTGTCCTTATGGTAACCTCCTTAATCGCTGGCTGGGTCCAGGCTTCCCATGTTCTTTGTTAACTATCCAATCCCCTGCCACAGCCGGCCGGACCAAACATCGAGTCTTAAGACAAATATTTCTACGAGAGGCTTTCGATCTCCCATGTGCGATAATCGAAAACAGGGGTTGGCATTTCCATAATGGCAGTCAATACGCATGCACGTCAGAGAAGGCGGCCATGGATCTTACATTCACGATTGCCAGGCTAATAAGTATTCGCACTCCTTCGCAAATTTCTCAATCAAAGTCTACTAACTCTCAGAGTTCTTGCTTTCCTATACTGACCCGCATTCTCTTCTGCTGTCAATCCATTAGATATCATATCGTTTGTGTTGAGAGTGTACTTCGTTCTCACATCATACTGTTCTGTTAACACAGAATTATGATGAAGAGCTGTCTACTGTCTCTCGTTATTATGATCACTTTTCTGCTCATTGCAGGCGGTAGCTGCGGCAGATTGCTCCCGAGGAATGCCGACAGTCCGTCGGCCTTCGATACTGAGAACACCAAGTTATCGTTTAGGCATAGCCCGAGTGACCAAAGAATGAAGAAAATAGAACTTTCGACCTCCAACAAGGTTGATGGCAACTTGAATTTACTACTGAACGGCGCAGAAACACCATCCAGGGACCGTCCTAATGCAATTTCGGTGGTGACTGAACGGCGGCTGTCCACATCCAGTAAAAGCCCTGGGGTCGGCCACATGCAGATGTTCCGGCCAAAATCACTCAAGATGACCAAATCCGATCACAACCATATTGAGGATCACGTGCAGGAAAAAAAGGGCCATAAGCGCAAGTTGGGTTCTAGTCCCATCCCCGGAGACGGAAATTAACGGCTTTCAATTCATGAAAAAAAGGGCCATAAGCGCAAGTTGGGTTCTAGTCCCAGCCCCGGAGACGGAAATTAACGGCTTTCAACGAATATTTAGGCGTTGTTGAGACCAAATTTACGAGCTGGCAGTTATTTGTCTGTGTATAAGGAATTCGGTCATGACAAAGCCCAAGCCCAATACATATTAGTTCGGATTTGGGTGTGCGGCATTAGGAGCTAGTCACATGTCTGGTTAATGTACAGATTTTGATCTGAACTACGTGTAAAACATTCTTGCAACAATAGGTATAATTCACCGCTTCAATGGTACATTCAATTATATTATTTTTCTAAAAGGTTATCTATAGAAGCGATTTCATATCGAGCTAGGCACCGTGTAAATTAAAGTTGTGGCATATAGAGTCTCAAAATCTGGTTGTTGATAGGAAGTTCAATAAAAGAAATTCATCCTTTAGAATCCTATATGTCTGATTGTGACTCTTTCCAGGCGAAGAAGATATACAAATAATTTGAGTACAGCATTACAATGCATTATTCAAATAATATGGGTTGACACGTGGCTGTTGAATTACAACGCATGGTTACTTAACCTCAAGATAAGTCATTTCATTCAACTGGTTACATCCAAATCCAGAGGTTTTGCTGGGATTCAGCCAAGGAACGACTCCTGCAAGATAATGTGGAATTTAAAAAATGTACGCAAAATTTCATGCGAAATTCTAAGCAAGATTCAGATAAATAACGGTAAAAAAATCATATAAATAGTTTCCTGACATCAATATTACACAACTTTAACACATATGGCAATAAAGAAAATTTTCTAACACGAAGATTAACTAATTTATCGAGCAGAGTATTCATAAAATGGATTTGGTAACATATGTAATCCAATCGTGAGTCGAGACAGATTTATATATATGTATCCTAAAGGGCTTGCCCTGAACAATTATGAATTCTTTTCAAGGTTTTTGACCCTATTTGAACCGTTGAAGTTGGAACTCGAATTAGAACAACATATATCCCTCCCGGATCTCCGTGTTACTTAACAAGCTTTTAGTTAATGTCGTCAGTATATGTCTAAACCTAGTTAGGAGTTCCAACGTTATTCGATGTTCCGTTCCATGTAAAAGTAAACATATAGACCATCTTTACGGTAATGGCATACATACATACTTACAGTTGTAAGTAAGCACAGAATTCTTTAGGCACAGTCTTCTTCTAGCTAGGGTCTCTATCTATTACAGGACTTATCGCTAGACCCAATGCTCATGTAGAGTAGGCCACGGAAGTTAATAATATTTTATCCGCTATCATTATTGATATTATCAATTATTATATAATAAAATTAAATATAGTTAAATAAGGGATTAATGGTTAAATTTTACAAAAAAATTTCCCTAGAATGAATTATAACTAAAATTTTGGTTATTTATAGTTTTTCCTAGTTATTATTGTTCAATTATAGTCAATCATGTTTAAGTGTAATTAATGATAATAAACAATAATTAAATATTGCAACCAAATTATCAATGGTCATATATATTCAATAATGGTCATATTATCATTAACCATAATCAATCATTATAAATTGTAAACAATCAAGATGAAATCAACTAAATTCAAAGCATATAACTTTGGGTAAATATTACATTGCAACATAACCATAAACAAATGTAACAGGGTCTACATAAGTTTGCAAATATGAACATGTTAAAACTTATATATTGTTATTTTATGTTCATATAAAATTGTAATAGCTTTTATCAATAATATAAAAAATATCCAATTTCATGCAAGATGAAGAGAAGAGAAACAAGCGAAGCAACAATTTCGTGCAGGGAGAAGAGAAGAGAATGAAGTTTTTTTTTCTCACAATGGGGCTAGGGTTTTGCAGTTGATTCCACCTCACATCAACTAATTCCATTATGCTTGCAAATCATTGAGCTTTGTTGTACATCCAAGGAGATAAATCATCATTTTGGCTCAATAGAAGACAATGGATCACAGTCTCAGAGTGGACTCAAGTGTTTCATATCTCATAGATTACAGTCCCTAAATATAGATTCCAACATTTTTCTTTGGACATTCATAGTGGATATTCCATCTTTTAGGGGCAACCCATCTTTGAAAATAATAGATGCTACAAATGATAGATGTCATTCCCAAGATCGACTTAGGTTCTTTTGTGGCACTTTGCCATATAAGTATCTTGAAGGAGAGAGAATTAATCTTTGAATGGATTGCTAAGAATTGAGGTGATCATAACTACATTACAATGTTTTATTATGGTAAAGGTTATTTTTTATTTTTAGTCATGAAAGAAGAAAAATTATGGATCTTATCTACAAATTAGGTCCTTACTCAAGGGGATGAAGGGAATATTTCTAACCCATTGGACAATTGATTTCGTTGCAAACATTAAAATCTATTTAGCTCTAGTCTCAATTACACTGCGACATCTCCCAATTTTCTTATAGGTTGAGAATACCTTAAAAAAAATGGATACAATATGGCGCATTATATAACACTTGAAAAACATAAGGTTGATATTCTCAGTTGCAAATAATATGTGTCGTAATATATTTTGATAAGGGATTATGTGAACCAATCCATCCTAAATTAGAGCGGTTTAGCCACCTTCAATCTCTTAATTCCGATCAAGTTCTTTTTAAATGTAGTACTCACCATGAGAACTTTGCAAAAATTTGTCCAATCATCAAAAATACTTTGTCCCTCTCTAAGTGGAATTCAATTCCTAAGAATAATGATGAGAAATACGTTAAGAAGGTTTCAAGAAATGGAAAGAGTCAAGATCCAGGAATCATATGCTCAAGCCTCAACCTCCCTCCATCCCTTAATATCAAAAAAAATTAGAAGAGTTTTAAGATCCAAAGTCATCATTAATTCTAATGAAATTTAAGAATATATATTCTTCACAATCAAATACAATTTTTATTAAAAATTCCTCACAAACTTCTCAACTTAAAGCTTCATTACTAAAATAAAAAAATTCACTTACAAAATAACGAGAATGAAAGTGAAAGTAATAATGCCCCCACCATCTCCATCCTTTTTGGAAATGTTAAAAAAAATTATGTCACTTTCTTCCTAACATGAAGTAGCAGAGACCACCCATAAAAAATTTCCAGCTCAACTAGCAAACTCTATACTCCTTTGCTTTTAGTGTTTATAGAGATTAAAAAAAAAAGCGTGAATGCATATCACTCAACATTAATATAATATTAATGTTAAACCGTGCTAACGTCATGGCCAATGACAGGATAAACATCTCGCAAGCAAACGTAACCATGGGCAACCATAATTGACTATGAGAAACAAAATTAAAAGCAACCCCACGCAACATAGCTGAACATTACATCGGTTGAAAAACATTGTAATTTGACATAAGTTAACTATTATAAATTATACATTAGTACTCTATTTTTGGGTAATAACATAATATTATCTATCAACATATTGCAAAGCAAATCAACACAAGTAAGAGTCAAGCAGCATGGATTAACGGTTTTCTTTCTTTTTATAAAGCAAAGTTCCAATGAACCAGGGCCTAAGGGCCTTAGCGCATTTGAGTTATGCACATGGTTCCAGCATAGGTATTATGATTAAATGATGTTAATCCCTGGCTGTTGTAGGCTTACAAAATTCGGGGATTGTGTTGTATTTTGTGTGACTCCTGTAAGGGGTTTGGAAAGCGCTCAACAATCTTGTGCATTGATACAGACTGGCCCATAGTCTTGATTAGAAGGAAATCAAATTAGTCTATTGCTATTGTGGGCATGGTGGAGAAGATGGGTCAACATCATTTATTTCTATATAAACCTTTATTTACGGAGTTTCATTATTCAATTAAATGACATGTTTTAAAAAACCAATTTTTTTTATATATAAAAATTATATATATATAATGATAATATTAATTTAAATTATTATTTATATTTTAATTATATTTAATTTTACTATTTTTGGAAATAATATTATCTTTAGAAAAAAATTATTATATAATATTTAGATAACTATTCTATATATTTTGATTCGCGACATTTTTGCATTTTGTAGCGAATCTTATTTTTTGATTTTATAAGAAAGTTGTGTAATTTTTTTTAGTATTTTTTTTTTTTTACAAATAAAAAACAATGTGAGCTATAATAAAAAAAATACGAACATTTCCATGGCTGGTTGTGGGATTGCCGTGATACTATACTAATAATGCTTTCTGATCGAGGTTCGAGGATAGAGGTTGGAAACTTTGACACGTTTTCTTCTATAAATGGGATCATCCATTTGGTCAAGAAGTGCGGGGATACGCCCTTACCTGCAAAACATGTTTCTTGATGGTGATGTGGTCATCGCTTGTGAGGGATGGGATATGGCTCAACCGATGCAAGGAACTGGCTTATGCTCCCTCCCCCTAATGGTTTCTTTTTCCATTCCCGTAAGTTAAATAGTTTTTCCAGAAAGGGGTTTCTTTGTCGACATATCACTTTTTAAAGGTGGTCGATGGTGTGAATTTATGTGAGATTTTTTACAACCGACACTTCTGGTTACATTGCCGAGAACAAGAACCCTTTCGGCCCAGGAGAATTAAAGAGTGAAGGTAATCCTACTCACGTCGTGACGCCAACGAAGGGTAGCGAGGATTAAGAAACGGTTGGAGAGTAATTTTTAAAGGTTTTTGGGTAAAGGAAGTTGAAAAACTTCCAGTTATGTTAAGAGATGATGTAGTTTAGATTAGTGTGATCTCTAAATGGTTTTGATAATTTATATTAGACATATAATTATTTAAAACATAAATTAAACATGTTACTTACATTACTAATATCAAAAACAAATTAATAATAATTTATATTTTGTAACTATTAACATTTTAAACATATAATCTATAATTTATAAATAAAAACAAAATAAATATCAAATATTAAATATATAAAATATAAATAATAATCTACTTTATCATATAATTTTAAATAATAACTATATATCCATAAGCATTATATTCTATATCTCTATATTTAAATATAATTAACAAACCTAAAGAAACCTTAATATTTACAATAAATTTACCCCATGTTAAGTAATCAACACAAAATCATCACCCATAACTATTAATATTAATAAGATGGATGTCTAGTCTACCAAATGGATGGCAATGGAAAAGTTAATTGGCTACAGGTTTTGGAACTCCGTGGGTGTTGAGGGCTCATGTGGCATTGCGAAAGGTTTGGGAGTTGTATGTGTCAAGCTTCCAGTGACTAGTTTCGCCATTATGGAAAGTGTTGAAGCTAGTACGAAGGTTGGGCTCCACCATTTCGACTGTTATTTTTATACGTGGTTGGGAGGATTATACTCATGGATATATATTGTCTTCCTATTATGTTGGGCCTTATTCAGCATAAGTCAATGACACCAAGTAAAATTGGCTAGGTTAGTGGTTCTTTGGGATGGTAAAATTGTGAATTTCTTGAGTTTTTTGGGATGGTAAAATTGTGAATTTCTTGAGTTTTATTCAGCATATGTCAATGACACCAAGTAAAATGGACTAGGTTAGTGGTTTTTTGGATGGTAAAATTGTGAATTTTTTGGTTTGCTTAGTTGGAAAATCAATTTAATAGACTAGAGGCTTAATATCTTATCCAAGTATTAAGTTAATATTGTGTTTACTAAATTTATAGTAAAATTTAAACTTTTAGAAATTAATGCGGGGATTCTTATACAAAATTCACACTGTCAAGATTTACTTGTTTAGTTTCTCTTTTATATATTCCTTTAATTTCTCTTTTATATATTCCATTATTATAGTACAACCCAATTTTGTATGAAAATTATGATATGGGTACATACTTTTTAATGGTGACTTAAAAGCACCATAAAGTTACTCTATTCTAGAGCATCAACATGTCCACTTACAAGGATTATAGAGCATCAACATGTCAACATGTCAACTTACAAAGATTGAACCTAGGTAGGGAGGATAACAACTATTTGTCCCAACCCCGGATTGAACTTAGGTATGGATGATAAAAACTATTCATCCCAACTCCCCAAGCTAAACTAAACTTACATATATGTTTCTATATGTGTATATAACAATTAAATTATAAAAAATTATAAAATATGTCATATAGACAAATTTATGTATTATGAGAATTTAATAGAATTAAGAGAAGAAAAATAAAAAAACATCTCTATACGGAAATGTAAAGATTTCTCCAAATTTTGTAATAAAAAGAGGTTTACATATTTAAAGATTTGATTCATATTAATATTTTGTAGATATTGAATTAAAATCCATCTAGATCCATCTTAATTTCTAAAAAAAAAAATATCTCAAATCTCTTTTGATATTTCTTCATATTTAATAAATCCAAAATTAAAATTTATCTAAACTATATATAAATCTTGTCAACGAAACCATTTAATTTCAAATATATTCCTTTTAATTATTTTTATTTAAATTATGCAATACCCGTTATCATGGTTTCTCGTTATTTTTTAATTTTAATACTGAAATTATCCTTCATTCTTCATTATACTCATCATTTTATAATAATATAAAATATTGTCTTCTTTGTTACTTGAATCATAAAATATTTTCTTACCTCTACTATAATTAGATGAATAAACATAGATAAAATTGCATTTAATTATTTATTCCGTTCGTAATTTTACTAAAGTTGCATTCAATATTGATTCCGTTCATACTTTTACTATGTAAAAGACGTATATATTTCAACTCCCGGCGCAAGTGGGATTGTGAAATTTTTTATTTTATTTTATTTTTTAATCAATGGCCACGATTGGCCATTAATTTTGCATTGAATGCACGACTGCGATTAGTGGGAGTCGAAAGAGTCAAATATTACTTTCGAAAAGTGGGCGGATCTGTGTTGGTAGGTTAACGTGGCAGTCGCAAATATATTTGAAACGATTGTGTTTCTTTCCACACTACCGTTGTTTACCAATCGTCGCGGTGGGACCGTTGTATTGACATAGAGTGTGTTCTCTCGTCTCCCGAAGCCGTATGTTATGCATTAAATTTTTTTGTCATTTTATGTTACAATTCTTTTCGTTTGTGTTGCCTAGACATTAATGTTATCTGCGAAGCCGTCGACGTTTTCCGTGTATCCCATTTGGTTGGTTAAACTGTATGTTTTTGATTTCATATTTTATATTTTCTTTGTTAACCACTATGTTTTGGACCTCAACGGGTGGCCAAAAAACAATTAGTTTTATGTTATTTTTTGTGGGCTTCTGTGTATTCCAGTTTGCTTTTTAATCTTTATTTTTGGATTTTCAGTGAATCATCTGATAATAACCCCAGATTACGTAAATATGAAAATCTACTGTGGTAAAAGACAATAAAACAGTTGTTGTTATGTTTTAAAAGAACACAATTGGACAAACTATTTTATAAAAGTAATTTTAATATTTTCTTGAAATGCTAGCAGCCTCTAGGAGGTGGATTTAAAAGAAAATGCTCAGTTATAATAACTGGAAAAAAACTACCCTCCCAAAAAACAAGAAAAGTCTTGGCTGTAGGGGGAAGCTCTGTGCTGTGTGGACACAGAGGAGACCTTTTCCAAGAAGAGGAAAAAGGGAGAAGAGAAAAAAAGAAAATACTGGTTAAGTCTGGTGAGGACCAGATAACCAAGCACAGAGTGCAAAATCTTGCTGAGGACTTGAGGTCTGCAAGATGGCTCGGGGGAAGATTTCCGTCTGAGGGATGGATCTCATGGCTGGGTGGAAGAGCAGAAACAAGCACAGGTGACTTGCTTGAGAAACCATTCCTGATACTGTGAACCAGGTACGGATTCAAGTTGCGAAGTCCCTAAAAGAATATAGATTTATAGTATAATTTGCAATATGTAAATAAGGAACTATGTTTATTTTCCTAGATACTGTTTGTATACGCAGTGAATCTACTGTAGGGTTATTATCCTAAACCACTGTTATGGTATTAAGTAACTGCATGTGTGTAGTTGAAAATGAAACGTTCAGTTGTAAGTCAAGAGACTTAAACCAAATCTAGCTGTGTAGTAAACAAAGCGGCTACGGAAGTATTAAGCCAGAGCCTGGTTATGGAATAATAAGGGAGAAACCGGTTGTTAAACAACAATCGCCCTGTCATAATATAGTCGAAGAGACAGACTCTGTAGTAACCACAAAACAGTAAATAACGGAAACAACCGTGCAAAACCTATGCATGTAGACAAATACTGCTTAGTATGTCAATAGAACAAGTTGGCACATCCAAGGTCTGAGTGAGAGCGCCGACAGTGGTCGGGTTTCAACTCCTCGACGAAAAGAAAACCAACTCACGATTATCATATTAAAGACTGTGACTATGTAAAAACAAGAAACGGAGTATCCCGACCAGGGGATTTACATTTATAAACTGTAAGACAGAGAGCGGAAAAATGTATTTCTTTTCAATATGCTAGTAATGTGGAAATATACATATTCGCTGATTCGCTTAGTTAAAGCAGAATAGAGCATAAAGAGAAGCAAGGAAAGACGAAAACCCCATAATAGATCCTGTACATGCTACAAGTATAACTCTGAGAATATGCATATACATTACGGCATTTCCTAAGGAAGAATATGTATGTACAGCCAACCTTTTAATCAAGACATACGAGTTCATCAGGACCTGAAACTATATGATAAATGACCAACAGATGAATCGAGAAATTAAACAGAACATGAGTAATTTATAACTGTCGCCTCTTGTTCTGAGGACGGTTAAATATCCAAAATACATTCATAGTATTCAAGGTCCTATTACCATAAAAATATAGACTGTGCACAGCTCTATTATAAATTACAGAATAAATATATACCCGGTGGGGAACCGTAAGGTAAAGTCTGTCATTCATTAACAATAGAAAATTCCCAAACAAGAACCTGGACCCAGAGTCAAATGTGTGGTTACAGCCAGAACCGAATCACATGTCCAGGGATGGACAGAGTAAACCAATTACTGCGCGTGCCTTCAAGGGCTGCATTACAAACACATTAAGTTCTTAAATATATATATCAAACTCAGACGGGTTCCAATGTGGATACCACTCCATCGGTCAATAATGAAATTGACCAGAAGACAAGAAAACCCAAATACGACCTGAGAGGGTTTTTGTGTGAAATACCTTAGCCAAGGATGCAAGGAAACCCTCGCTAGCACGGCAGTCTGCAAAACCCATATCCGAACAACTCAATCGACAGTTCATGAGCGTTGTGAGGAGCAACACAGAAAAACTAAATATATACCTTCAGTTGCCAAGAGGGTGTAAACATTGTGTTTAATGGTCGAAGTGCCACCAGAGGGGTTCAAGTAACCCAGCAATGCGCCCTATAACAAGGAAACCCGAGACATAAGAAATCGTTATCCATGTATAACGCTGCAAGAATAAACAAGCTATAAAACCTAAGAGGCGAGGTGCCATACCTGTGTAGGGTTAATGTCATGCACTCTCCCGCTCTCAGAGCAATTGCAGATGTAATGTGCGGTGCTGGTAAGATCGATCCTGAGGGTGAACTCTGAGACAGAGTCGAAAGGGGCCGAACAAATGAATGAGCCCCAAAGATGGTCGAATAAACTTTGTAACGAGTTAAACCCTAGTGTGCATTCCAGCCCTCGAATGCATTGGCGAGATCCTGACTGTCGATGCAAGGCGGGAATGCCAGGCGTAAAGGCCGAAAACACTGTGACTGAGGAGTCACATGGGCCAAGTAGCCAGGTCTTGCCACCTGCCTCATCAAGTACTGCAGTCATTAAGGTTAGAACGAGCTGGCACCTGCAGGAGCTGCGGGAACACCGCCAAGGCCGAGCCTCATTAAGTTCACCGAAGAACTGGCAGACTAACAGATGGTTCGTAGGTGAAGTCAAAGCGCGCAATAAAAGCCCATATGATAGAGCAATACGGTGGCATTGTGTGTAGCCACGTAGCTTAGTCAAACCAGGGTTATAACCAGTCATCAAACATATGTTAAAGCGCTATGCATACATTATAACAATCATTCAAAACATATGTTAAAGTGATATAAATGCGTGGCATTTGCATGACAGACACTAAGCCCACATGCATCTTAATATTGATCAAACATGTATTATATAGTGAATGCATATATAAGGTATACAGTAAAAAAATAATTTTTTTATATGTATGTAATGAGAATGTGACAAATTGGTATCAGAGCCCAGTTTCAAACACTGTGGCCTCAAGCAAAACATGCTTAACTGAGCAGAAACGTACACCATGCATACATGTATAGAGTTTATAATTACTAAACTGTTGTTCTGTTTATTTAGGGGTGAAATACAGACTTATAACAGCTAAAGTGTTAAGCCAGATAGGAGACAAAATGCAAGGACCCGGTAGCAACCCTCGAGAGAACCCAGAACTGTGTGTACAGTTGGGTGAGGAAACACGAAGTACCAACCTTGCAATCCTGGAAACTGTTAAGGAGTTGAAAAATGAGATGGCACGGTTGCGAGAAGACAATGCACGTTTGACGGTTGAACAAGAAAGGATTTTGAAAAGTTTGTCGGACAGGCAAAATCCACCTCTATCTAACCCCAGTGCGGAACAACAGAGGATGACAGAAGAACAAAACTAGCAGATGGAACCTGAAAATTCAGAGGGTAAGGAGGATCATTCTGATAATGTACCCAAACAGTAGACTTCAAAACGTTAGAAAATGGAGCTGCAGGGAGAATTTCGAAAAATCAAACCCCCACATTTTGATGGCGAACAGGAAGAAGCAGCTAAAGCTTGGTTAATAAATATGAATAAATATTTTCAGTTGTATGAATATCATCATAACTTGAAAGCAAGATTAGCTATCTTCCAGTTACAAGGTAAGACAACCTTGTGGTGGGAGGAAATCAAGATTGTC
Organism: Pinus taeda; assembly: GCA_000404065.3. Classification (NCBI taxonomy): domain Eukaryota; kingdom Viridiplantae; phylum Streptophyta; class Pinopsida; order Pinales; family Pinaceae; genus Pinus; species Pinus taeda. The sequence goes on along the minus strand of APFE031072882.1, from coordinate 23,577 downwards.
AAAGGGGTAAGCGAACGGACCATTACCTGGGAGAAGTTTCAGAAAT
>APFE031072882.1:0-21895 GCA_000404065.3 Pinus taeda | reverse complement strand
CCCACCTTAAATGCGAGGCAAGCTCGTTGGGTCGACTTCTTAAGCGGGTTCGACTTTGAAATTAAACATTTAAAGGGGAAGGAGAACCGAGTGGCTGATGCATTAAGTCGAAAAGTACAATGCGTGTGTAATATTTCAGTTAGTAAATGGCAGAGTACTCTATTGGAAAAGATAAAAACAACAGCTAAACATGATGCTGTTTACCAGCAAATTAAACAACAAGTACAACAATTTTCTGGTAAAGAAACACAACAGGGGTATGAGCTGGGTGATGCCGAAGTGCTGTATTTTAACAAAAAGGTATATATACCCAATGAAGATAATCTTAAGAAGCTGATTCTGGATGAATTTCATATCAGCCATTATACCAGGCACCCGGGTTACCAAAAAATGGTTATCGCTCTTCGAAAATAATATTACTGGCCAAAAATGAAGAAGGAGGTAGCTAAGTATCTAGCACGATGTCTAGAATGTCAGCAGATTAAGGCGGAGCATTTGCATCCAGCAGGGCTGCTACAACCCTTACCCATTCCGGAATGGAAATGGGAGACTATCTCCATGGATTTTATAACCGGATTGCCTCGAACGAAGAAAAATAATGATTCCATTATGGTGGTAGTGGATAAGTTGAGCAAGGCAGCACACTTCATACCTGTGCAATCAACTTATAAGGCTGTGCAAATCGCTCATATTTTTATGCAAAATGTATTCAAATTGCATGGAATCCCGAAGGTGATTATCTCCGATCGTGATGTTAAGTTTACATCAACCTTTTCGAGGACATTGTTTGCTGAACTGGGAACGCAGCTGAACTTTAGTACAACTTACCATCCCCAAACAGATGGCCAAACAGAACGAGTGAACCAGGTTGTGGAGGACATGCTGAGAGCATGTGTTATGATGAAGCCAACCCAATGGGAAGAATATCTCCACCTGGTCGAATTCACATATAACAATGGGTATCACTCCTCAACACAGCTGAGTCCTTTTGAGGTCATGTATGGGCGGACGTGCCGCACACCCACAAGTTGGGGTGGACCTGAGGATAGGTTACGAATTGGACCTGACATGCTCAAGGAAATGGAAGACACGGTAAAGAAAGTGCGTACCAACTTAAAAGCCGCTCAGGACAGACATAAAAGTTTTGCTGATCGAAAGAGAAGGTTCAAAGAATTTCAAGTTGGGGACCATGTGTTTGTAAGAATTCAACCTAGAAGAAGCACCTTACAGTGGAGCGAATGTGCCAAACTAGCACCTCGCTATTTTGGACCTTTTCAAGTCTTAGCAAGAGTGGGGCCAGTAGCTTATCAACTCGCCCTACCAGGCCATATTAAAATCCACAATGTTTTTCACGTATCCGTATTAGAACAATACGTTTACGATCCTAAACATGTGATTCAATGGCAGAATGTTCGGGTAAGAACTAATCTGATCATGTTAGGTAAGCTTTGTTCTTAAACAAGAAATAACTAAATCTGTTGCTGATTGCAGGTCGAGCCGGAAGCCGAGGTTCTGGTCGAACCACTGACCATTCTCGACCGGAGAGAAGTGCAGCTGCAGAAACGGGTTATTTCCCAAGCTAAGGTACAATGGCAGCATTATGGGCCTGAACAGGCCACTTGGGAGGATGAAGAGCTCCTTAGAGAAGCTTACCCGAATTTGTTTAAGGGAGACAGACATCGGGACGATGTCCAATCTCAGGAGGGGGAGATGTGATAACCCCAGATTATGTAAATATGAAAATCTACTGTGGTAAAAGACAGTAAAACAGTTGTTGTTATGTTTTAAAAGAACAAAACTGGACAAACTATTTTATAAAAGTAATTTTAATATTTTCTTGAAATGCTGGCAGCCTCTAGGAGGTGGATTTAAAAGAAAATGCTTAGTTATAATAACTGGAAAAAAACTACCCTCCCAAAAAACAGGAAAAGTCCTGGCTGTAGGGGGAAGCTCTGTGCTGTGTGGACGGACAGAGGAGACCTTTTCCAAGAAGAGGAAAAAGGGAGAAGAGAAAAAGAAAATACTGGTTAAGTCTGGTGAGGATCAGATAACCAAGCACAGAGTGCAAAATCTTGCTGAGGACTTGAGGTCTGCAAGATGGCTCGGGGGGAGACTTCTGTCTGAGGGATGGATCTCATGGCTGGGTGGAAGAGCAGAAACAAGCACAGGTGACTTGCTTGAGAAACCATTCCTGATACTGTGAACCAGGTACGGATTCAAGTTGCAAAGTCCCTGAAAGAATATAGATTTACAGTATAATTTGCAATATGTAAATAAGGAACTATGTTTATTTTCCTAGATACTGTTTATATACGCAGTGAATCTGCTGTAGGGTTATTATCCTAAACCACTGTTATGGTATTAAGTAACTGCATGTGTGTAGTTGAAAATGAAATGTTCAGTTGTAAGTCAAGAGACTTAAACCAAATCTAGCTGTGTAGTAAACAAAGCGGCTACGGAAGTATTAAGCCAGAGCCTAGTTATGGAATAATAAGGGAGAAACCGGTTGTTAAACAACAATCGCCCTGTCATAATATAGTCGAAGAGACAGACTCTGTAGTAACCACAGAACAGTAAATAACGGAAACAACCGTGCAGAACCTATGCATGTAGACAAACACTGCTTAGTATGTCAACAGAACAAGTTGGCACATCCAAGGTCTGAGTGAGAGCGCCGACAGTGGTCGGGTTTCAACTCCTCGACGAAAAGAAAACCAACTCACGGTTATCATATTAAAGACTGTGACTACGTAAAAACAAGAAATGGAGTATCCCGACCAGGGGATTTACATTTATAAACTGTAAGACAGAGAGCGGAAAAATGTATTTCTTTTCAATATGCTAGTAATGTGGAAATATACATGTTCGCTGATTCGCTTAGGTAAAGCAGAATAGAGCATAAAGAGAAGCAAGGGAAGACGAAAACCCCATAATAGATCCTGTACATGCTACAAGTATAACTCTGAGAATATGCATATACATTACGACATTTCCTAAGGAAGAATATGTATGTACAACCAACCTTTTAATCAAGACATACGAGTTCACCAGGACCTGAAACTATATGATAAATGACCAACAGACGAATCGAGAAATTAAACAGAACATGAGTAATTTATAACTATCGCCTCTTGTTCTGAGGACAGTTAAATATCCAAAATACATTCATAGTATGCAAGGTCCTATTACCATAAAAATATAGACTGTGCACAGCTCTGTTATAAATTACAGAATAAATATATACCCGGTGGGGAACCGTAAGGTAAAGTCTGTCATTCATTAACAATAGAAAATTCCCAAAACAAGAACCTGGACCCAGAGTCAAATGTGCGGTTACAGCCAGAACCGAATCACATGTCCAGGGATGGACAGAGTAAACCAATTACTGTGCGTGCCTTCAAGGGCTCCATTACAAACACATTAAGTTCTTAAATATATATATTAAACTCAGACGGGTTCCAATGTGGATACCACTCCATCGGTCGATAATGAAATTGACCAGAAGACAAGAAAACCCAAATACGACCTGAGAGGGTTTTTGTGTGAAATACCTTAGCCAAGGATGCAAGGAAACCCTCGCTAGCACGGCAGTCTGCAAAACCCATATCCGAACAACTCAATCAACAGTTCATGAGCGTTGTGAGGAGAAACACAGAAAAACTAAATATATACCTTCAGTTGCCGAGAGGGTGTAAACATTGTGTTTAATGGTCGAAGCACCACCAGAGGGGTTCAGGTAACCCAGCAATGCGCCCTGTAACAAGGAAACCCGAGACATAAGAAATCGTTATCCATGTATAACGCTGCAAGAATAAACAAGCTATAAAACCTAAGAGGCGAGGTGCCATACCTGTGTAGGGTTAATGTCATGCACTCTCCCTCTCTCAGAGCAATTGCATATGTAACGTGTGGTGCTGGTAAGATCGAACCTGAGGGTGAACTCTGAGACAGAGTCGAAAGGGGCCGAACAAATGAATGAGCCCCAAAGATGGTCGAATAAACTTTGTAACAAGTTAAACCCTAGTGTGCATTCCAGCCCTCGGATGCATTGGCGAGATCCTGACCGTCGATGCAAGGCGGGAATGCCAGGCGTAAAGGCCGAAAACGCTGTGACTGAGGAGTCACATGGGCCAAGTAGCCAGGTCTTGCCACCTGTCTCATCAAGTACTGCAGTCATTAAGGTTAGAACGAGCTGGCACCTGCAGGAGCTACGGGAACACCGCCAAGGCCGAGCCTCATTAAGTTCACCGAAGAACTGGCAGACTAACAGATGGTTCGTAGGTGAAGTCAAAGCGCGCAATAAAACCCCATATGACAGAGCAATACGGTGGCATTGTGTGTAGCCACGTAGCTTAGTCAAACCAGGGTTATAACCAATCATCAAACATATGTTAAAGCGCTATGCATACATTATAACAATCATTCAAAACATATGTTAAAGTGATATAAATGCGTGGCATTTGCATGACAGACACTAAGCCCACGTGCATCATAATATTGATCAAACATGTATTATATAGTGAATGCATATATAAGGTATACAGTAAAAATAAATAAAAAAAATTATGTATGTAATGAGAATGTGACAAATTGGTATCAGAGCCCAGTTTCAAACACTGTGGCCTCAAGCAAAACATGCTTCACTGAGCAGAAACATACACCATGCATACATGTATAAAGTTTATAATTACTAAACCGTTGTTCTGTTTATTTAGGGGTGAAATACAGACTTATAACAGCTAACAGTTAAGCCAGATAGGAGATGAAATGCAAGGACCCGGCAGCAACCCTCGAGAGAACCTAGAACTGTGGGTACAGTTGGGTGAGGAAACACGAAGTACCAACCTTGCAATCCTGGAAACTGTTCAGGAGTTGAAAAATGAGATGGCACGGTTGCGAGAAGACAATGCACGTTTGACGGTTGAACAAGAAAGGATTTTGAAAAGTTTGTCGGACAGGCAAAATCCACCTCTATCTAACCCCAGTGCGGAACAGCAGAGGATGACAGAAGAACAAAACTATCAGATGGAACCTGAAAATTTAGAGGGTAAGGAGGATCATTCTGACAATGTACCCGAACAGCAGACTTGAAAACGTCAGAAAATGGAGCTGCAGGGAGAATTTCGAAAAATCAAACCCCCACATTTTGATGGCAAACAGGAAGAAGTAGCTGAAGCTTGGTTAATAAATATGAATAAATATTTTCAGTTGTACGAATATGATCATAACTTGAAAGCAAGATTAGCTATCTTCCAGTTACAAGGTAAGGCAACCTTGTGGTGGGAGGAAATCAAGATTGTCAAAGGGGTAAGCGAACGGACCATTACTTGGGAGAAGTTTCAGAAATACTTCAAAGAAAGGTACCTGACTGAACGATTCTACGATGAAAAGGCAAGAGAATTCCATGATTTAAGATTGGGACAGCAGACAATGGACGAGTTCATTAATCGTTTTACCTCTCTGCTACGTTATGTACCTTACATCAAGGAGGAGAAAGCTAAGGTCCAAAGGTTTGTGAGCAGCTTACCTTCATACATAAGGGAGAGGATTGAGTTTGACAATCCTAGGACCATGGATGAGGCTATTCGTAAAGCAAGGATCTGCTACCATCAGAGTAAACAGAAGGGGGACACCCCAAACAAAAGATGGAATGAGAAAAGGAGCAGTCGAATGGTTGGAAGCAGCAAAGGAGGTCACAGCAGTGGAAGTAAGGGTGCTGGTAAAGGATTAAACAGTAGATCTGTTGCAAAGAATGTGCCCTGATCTAGGCCAATGAGCGAATCTAGAGTAAGTGAGCAGCCTGTTAGACCAGAAGGTGAGGGGATGACCAGACCTCCAGTTCAATGCTGGGGTTGTGGAGGACCTCACTATGTTAAAAACTGCCCACAGTGAAAGGGGACAAACCAGATATCCCAAATTCACGAAGCATCGACCGTTGGGGACGTGGCACGCAGTGTACCCAGAATTAATGCAGCTTTGGAAGACCGACAAGCAGAATACCAGCCATCTATGGTTGAATTCGAAGGTAAAATTTCACACCTTTCTATATCTGTTCTTATTGATCCAGGAGCTACTTTAAGTTATATTAGCCCAAAGATAGTAGAATAGTGTAAATTACAATCTGAAAAGTTCAAGAATCCGTGGCTGGTCCAATTAGCTACAGGAGCCAAGAGACGAGTCTTGGCCAAGGTAAATAATTATTCTTTAACTATAGCAGGACAACCAATAGTCGCAGATTTAAATGTACTACCGTTGGGTTCATATGACATCCTGATTGGGATGGATTGGCTGGAAAAACACTGGTGCTTAGTGAATTGCAAAACAAAAACTATCTACTATAAGGATGACCATGGAGAGCAGCAGGAGTTACAAGGAATCAAACATCCTGTATAGATTCGACCCATTACAACATCACAGTTAGCTAAGTGCATCAGGAAAAAGTGTCAAATCTATGCTATTCAGGTGGGTTACGCAAATCACAAGGATAAAACTGCCATGTTGGGCAGCATTTCGGTGCTACAAGAATTTGTAGATGTCTTTCCTGAGGAGGTACCGGGATTACCGCCTAAAAGGGATGTGGATTTCACCATTGAATTGATTCCGGGAGCAGTACCTGTGTCACGGGCACTGTAGCACATGAGTGTGCCAGAGCTAACAGAATTAAAAATGCAACTGTAGGAGCTGTTAGATAAAAATTACATCCGACCCAGTGTATCACCTTGGGGAGCCCCAGCGTTATTCGTCAAAAAGAAAGATGGAACGTTTCGGATGTGCATTGATTATCGTCAGCTGAATAAGCTCACGATCAAAAATAAATATCCTTTGCCTTGGATTGACGAACTTTTTGATCAGGTAAAGGGAGCGACGATATTCTCTAAGATCGATCTGTGATCTGGTTATCATCAGATCAGAATTAAAGAAGAGGATATCGCTGAGACAGCTTTCAGAACGCGATATGGGCACTACGAGTTCATGGTGCTACCTTTTGGTTTGACCAACGCACCTGCTACCTTCATGTGTTTGATGAACAGTCTGTTTCACAGATTCTTAGACAAATTTGTGTTGATATTCATAGATGATATCCTGATTTATTCCCGAACTAGAAAGGAGCATGAGGAACACCTAAGATTGGTGTTGCAAACTTTGCGAGAACATCAACTGTATGCAAAGTTTAGTAAGTGTGATTTCTTCAAGGAGGAGATACAATACTTAGGCCATGTAATCACAAAGGAAGGAATTGCAGTAGACCCTGAAAAGATCATAACTATAATGGAGTGGCCCATACCAAAGGACGTGGCAGATATTATATCCTTTATGGGGCTAGCGGCTTATTATAGAAGATTTGTCGAAGGCTTTTCTAGGGTAGCATACCCTATCACCTCCTTACAAAAGAAAGGAAAAGTATTTAAGTGGACCTCAGAATGTCAGAAGAGTTTTGAACAGCTCAAGCACTTACTCACCACCGCACCCATATTGAGTATGGTTGATCCTAATAAGGATTACGTGGTCTGCACTGATGCTAGTAAAGAAGGCGTGGGAGGAGTGATGTGCAAGAAGGAAGAGTCATTGCATATGAATCAAGGAAGCTGAAAGAACATGAGCAGAAATACTCTGCTTACGACCTGGAGCTGACAGTTGTTATTCATGCCTTGAAAATGTGGCGACATTACCTTTTGGGAAGAAAATTTCTGTTGCTAACAGACCACCATAGCCTAATAAACTATTTCAGTCGACCCACCTTAAATGCGAGGCAAGCTCGTTGGGTCGACTTCTTAAGCAGGTTCGACTTTGAAATTAAGCATTTAAAGGGGAAGGAGAACCGAGTGGCTGATGCATTAAGTTGAAAAGTACAATGCGTGTGTAAGATTTCAGTTAGTAAATGGCAGGGTACTCTATTGGAAAAGATAAAAACAGCAGCTGAACATGATGTTGTTTACCAGCAAATTAAACAACAAGTACAACAATTTTCTGGTAAAGAAACACAACAAGGGTATGAGCTGGGTGATGTCGGAGTGCTGTATTTTAACATAAAGCTATATGTACCCAATGAAGATAATCTTAAGAAGCTGATTCTGGATGAATTTCATATCAGCCATTATACCAGGCACCCGGGTTACCAGAAAATGGTTACCGCTCTTCGAAAAGAATATTACTGGCCAAAAATGAAGAAGGAGGTAGCTGAGTATCTAGCACGATGTCTAGAATGTCAGCAGAGTTAGGTGCAGCATTTGCATCCAGCAGGGCTGCTACAACCCTTACCCATTCCGGAATGGAAATGGGAGACTATCTCCATGGATTTTATAACCGGATTGCCTCGAATGAAGAAAAATAATGATTCCATTATGGTGGTAGTGGATAAGTTGAGCAAGGCAGCACACTTCATACCTGTGCAATCAACTTATAAGGCTGTGCAAATCGCTCATATTTTTATGCAAAATTTATTCAAATTGCATGGACTCTCAAAGGTGATTATCTCCGATCGTGATGTTAAGTTTACATCAACCTTTTGGAGGATATTGTTTGCTGAACTGGGAACGCAGCTGAAGTTTAGTACAGCTTACCATCCCCAAACAGATGGCCAAACAGAACGAGTGAACCAGGTTTTGGAGGACATGCTGAGAGCATGTGTTATGATGAAGCCAACCCAATGGGAAGAATATCTCCACCTGGTCGAATTCACATATAACAATGGGTTTCACTCCTCAACACAGCTGAGTCCTTTTGAGGTCATGTATGGGCGGAAGTGCCGCACACCCGCAAGTTGGGGTGGACCTGAGGATAGGTTACGAATTGGACCTGACATGCTCAAGGAAATGGAAGACACGGTAAAGAAAGTGCGTACCAACTTAAAAGCCGCTCAGGACAGATAGAAAAGTTTTGCTCATCAAAAGAGAAGGTTCAAAGAATTTCAAGTTGGGGACCATGTGTTTGTAAGAATTCAACCTAGAAGAAGCACCTTACAGTGGAGCGGATGTGCCAAAATAGCACCTTGCTATTTTGGACCTTTTCAAGTCTTAGCAAGAGTGGGGCCAGTAGCTTATCAACTCGCCCTACCAGGCCATATTAAAATCCACAATGTTTTTCACGTTTCCGTATTAAAACAATACGTTTACGATCCTAAACATGTGATTCAATGGCAGAATGTTCGGGTAAGAACTAAACTGATCATGTTAGGTAAGCTTTGTTCTTAAACAAGAAATAACTAAATCTATTGCTTATTGCAGGTCGAGCCGGAAGGCAAGGTTCTGGTCGAACCACTAACCATTCTCGACCGGAGAGAAGTGCAGCTGCGGAAACGGGTTATTTCCCAAGATAAGGTACAATGGCAGCATTATGGGCCTAAACAGGCCACTTGGGAGGATGAAGAGCTCCTTAGAGAAGCTTACCCGAATTTGTTTAAGGGAGACAGACATCGGGACGATGTCCAATCTCAGGAGGGGGAGACATGATAACCCTAGATTATGTAAATATGAAAATCTACTGTGGTAAAAGACAGTAAAACAGTTGTTGTTATGTTTTAAAAGAACAAAACTGGACAAACTATTTTATAAAAGTAATTTTAATATTTTCTTGAAATGTTGGTAGCCTCTAGGAGGTGGATTTAAAAGAAAATGCTCAGTTATAATAACTGGAAAAAAACTACCCTCCCAAAAAACAGGAAAAGTCCTGGCTGTAGGGGGAAGCTCTGTGCTGTGTGGACACAGAGGGGACCTTTTCCAAGAAGAGGAAAAAGGGAGAAGAGAAAAAAAGAAAATACTGGTTAAGTTTGGTGAGGACTAGATAACCAAGCACAGAGTGCAAAATCTTGCTCAGGACTTGAGGTCTACAAGATGGCTCGGGGGAAGACTTCCGTCTGAGGGATGGATCTCATGGCTGGGTGGAAGAGCAGAAACAAGCACAGGTGACTTGCTTGAGAAACCATTCCTGATACTGTGAACCAGGTACGGATTCAAGTTGCAAAGTCCCTAAAAGAATATAGATTTACAGTATAATTTGCAATATGTAAATAAGGAACTATGTTTATTTTCCTAGATACTGTTTGTATACGCAGTGAATCTGCTGTAGGGTTATTATCCTAAACCACTGTTATGGTATTAAGTAACTGCATGTGTGTAGTTGAAAATGAAACGTTCAGTTGTAAGTCAAGAGACTTAAACCAAATCTAGCTGTGTAGTAAACAAAGCGGCTACGGAAGTATTAAGCCAGAGCCTGGTTATGGAATAATAAGGGAGAAACCTGATGTTAAACAACAATCGCCCTGTCATAATATAGTCGAAGAGACAGACTTTGTAGTAACCACAAAACAGTAAATAATGGAAACAACCGTGCAGAACCTATGCATATAGACAAATACTGCTTAGTATGTCAACAGAACAAGTTGGCATATCCAAGGTCTGAGTGAGAACACCAACAGTGGTCGGGTTTCAACTCCTCGACGAAAAGAAAGCCAACTCACGGTTATCATATTAAAGACTGTGACTATGTAAAAACAAGAAATGGAGTATCCTGACCAGGGGATTTACATTTATAAACTGTAAGACAGAAAGCGAAAAAATGTATTTCTTTTCAATATGCTAGTAATGTGGAAATATACATATTCGCTAATTCGCTTAGGTAAAGCAGAATAGAGCATAAAGAGAAGCAAGGAAAGAAGAAAACCCCATAATAGATCCTGTACATGCTACAAGTATAACTCTGAGAATATGCATATACATTACGGCATTTCCTAAGGAAGAATATGTATGTAGAGCCAACCTTTTAATCAAGACATACGAGTTCATCAAGACCTGAAACTATATGATAAATGACCAACAGACGAATCGAGAAATTAAACAGAACATGAGTAATTTATAACTGTCGCCTCTTGTTCTGAGGACGGTTAAATATCCAAAATACATTCATAGTATTCAAGGTCCTATTACCATAAAAATATAGACTGTGCACAACTCTGTTATAAATTACAGAATAAATATATACCCGGTGGGGAACCGTAAGGTAAAGTCTGTCATTCATTAACAATAGAAAATTCCCAAACAAGAACCTGGACCCAGAGTCAAATGTGTGGTTACAGCCAGAACCGAATCACATGTCCAGGGATGGACAGAGTAAACCAATTACTGCGCGTGCCTTCAAGGGCTGCATTACAAACACATTAAGTTCTTAAATATATATATCAAACTCGGACGGGTTCCAATGTGGATACCACTCCATCGGTCGATAATGAAATTGACCAGAAGACAAGAAAACCCAAATACGACCTGAGAGGGTTTTTGTGTGAAATACCTTAGCCAAGGATGCAAGGAAACCCTCGCTAGCACGGCAGTCTGCAAAACCCATATCCGAACAACTCTATTGACAGTTCATGAGCGTTGTGAGGAGCAACACAGAAAAACTAAATATATACCTTCAGTTGCCTAGAGGGTGTAAACATTGTGTTTAATGGTCGAAGTGCCACCAGAGGGGTTCAAGTAACCCAACAATGCGCCCTATAACAAGGAAACCCGAGACATAAGAAATCGTTATCCATGTATAACGCTGCAAGAATAAACAAGCTATAAAACCTAAGAGGCGAGGTGCCATACCTGTGTAGGGTTAATGTCATGAACTCTCCCGCTCTCAGAGCAATTGCAGATGTAATGTGCGGTGCTGGTAAGATCGATCCTGAGGGTGAACTCTGAGACAGAGTCGAAAGGGGCCGAACAAATGAATGAGCCCCAAAGATGGTCGAATAAACTTTGTAACAAGTTAAACCCTAGTGTTCATTCCAGCCCTCGGATGCATTGGCGAGATACTGACTGTCGATGCAAGGCGGGAATGCCAGGCGTAAAGGCCGAAAACACTGTGACTGAGGAGTCACATGGGCCAAGTAGCCAGGTCTTGCCACCTGCCTCATCAAGTACTGCAGTCATTAAGGTTAGAACGAGCTGGCACCTGCAGGAGCTGCGGGAACACCGCCAAGGCCGAGCCTCATTAAGTTCACCGAAGAACTGGCAGACTAACAGATGGTTCGTAGGTGAAGTCAAAGCGCGCAATAAAAGCCCATATGATAGAGCAATACGGTGGCATTATGTGTAGCCACGTAGCTTAGTCAAACCAGGGTTATAACCAGTCATCAAACATATGTTAAAGTGCTATGCATACATTATAACAATCATTCAAAACATATGTTAAACTGATATAAATGCGTGGCATTTGCATGACAGACACTAAGCCCACGTGCATCTTAATATTGATCAAACATGTATTATATAGTGAATGCATATATAAGGTATATAGTAAAAAAATATTTTTTTTATATGTATGTAATGAGAATGTGACAAATTGGTATCAGAGCCCAGTTTCAAACACTGTGGCCTCAAGCAAAACATGCTTCACTGAGCAGAAACGTACACCATGCATACATGTATAAAGTTTATAATTACTAAACTGTTGTTCTGTTTATTTAGGGGTGAAATACAAACTTATAACAGCTAACAGTTAAGCCAGATAGGAGACGAAATGCAAGGACCCGATAGCAACCCTCGAGAGAACCCAGAACTATGGCTACAGTCGGGTGAGGAAACACGAAGTACCAACCTTGCAATCCTGGAAACTGTTCAGGAGTTGAAAAATGAGATGGCACGGTTGCGAGAAGACAATGCACGTTTGACGGTTGAAGAAAAAAGGATTTTGAAAAGTTTGTCGGATAGGCAAAATCCACCTCTATCTAACCCCAGTGCGGAACAGCAGAGGATGATAGAAGACAAAAACTATCAAATGGAACCTGAAAATTCAGAGGGTAAGGAGGATCATTCTGACAATGTACCCAAACAGCAGACTTCAAAACGTCAGAAAATGGAGCTGCAGGGAGAATTTCGAAAAATCAAACCCCCACATTTTGATGGCGAACAGGAAGAAGCAGCTGAAGCTTGGTTAATAAATATGAATAAATATTTTCAGTTGTATGAATATGATCATAACTTGAAAGCAAGATTAGCTATCTTCCAGTTACAAGGTAAGGCAACCTTGTGGTGGGAGGAAATCAAGATTGTCAAAGGGGTAAGCGAACGGACCATTACCTGGGAGAAGTTTCAGAAATACTTCAAAGAAAGGTACCTGACTGAACGATTCTACGATGAAAAGGCAAGAGAATTCCATGATTTAAGATTGGGACAGTAGACAATGGACGAGTTCATTAATCGTTTTACCTCTCTGCTACGTTATGTACCTTACATCAAGGAGGAGAAAGCTAAGGTCCAAAGGTTTGTGAGCAGCTTACCTTCATACATAAGGGAGAGGATTGAGTTTGACAATCCTAGGACCATGGATGAGGCTATTCGTAAAGCTAGGATCTGCTACCAGCAGAGTAAACAGAAGGGGGACACCTCAAACAAAAGATGGAATGAGAAAAGGAGCAGTCGAATGGTTGGAAGCAGCAAAGGAGGTCGCAGCAGTGGAAGTAAGGGTGCTGGTAAAGGATTAAACAGTAGATCTGTTGCAAAGAATGTGCCCCGATCTAGGCCAATGAGCGAATCTAGAGTAAGTGAGCAGCCTGTTAGACCAGAAGGTGAGGGGATGACCAGACCTCCAGTTCAATGCTGGGGTTGTGGAGGACCTCACTATGTTAAAAACTGCCCACAGCGAAAGGGGACAGACCAGATATCCCAAATTCACGAAGCATCGACCGTTGGGGACGTGGCACGCAGTGTACCCAGAATTAATGCAGCTTTGGAAGACCGACAAGCGGAATACCAGCCATCTATGGTTGAATTCGAAGGTAAAATTTCACACCTTTCTATATCTGTTCTTATTGATCCAGGAGCTACTTTAAGTTATATTAGCCCAAAGATAGTAGAACAGTGTAAATTACAATCTGAAAAGTTCAAGAATCCGTGGCTGGTCCAATTAGCTACAGGAGCCAAGAGACGAGTCTTGGCCAAGGTAAATAATTATTCTTTAACTATAGCAGGACAACCAATAGTAGCAGATTTAAATGTACTACCGTTGGGTTCATATGACATCCTGATTGGGATGGATTGGCTGGAAAAACACTGGTCCTTAGTAAATTGCAAAACAAAAACTATCTACTATAAGGATGAACATGGAGAGCAGCAGGAGTTACAAGGAATCAAACATCCTGTACATATTCGACCCATTACAACATCTCAGTTAGCTAAGTGCATCAGGAAGAAGTGTCAAATCTATGCTATTCAGGTGGGTTACGCAAATCAGAAGGATAAAACTGCCATGTTGGGCAGCATTCCGGTGGTACAAGAATTTGTAGATGTCTTTCCTGAGGAGGTACCGGGATTACCGCCTAAAAGGGATGTGGATTTCACCATTGAATTGATTCCGGGAGCAGTACCTGTGTCACGGGCACCGTACCGCATGAGTGTGCCAGAGCTAACAGAATTAAAAATGCAACTGCAGGAGCTGTTAGATAAAAATTACATCCGATGTTATTCGTCAAAAAGAAAGATGGAACGTTACAGATGTGCATTTATTATCGTCAGCTGAATAAGCTCACGATCAAAAATAAATATCCTTTGCCTCGAATCGACGAACTTTTTGATCAGGTAAAGGGAGCGACGATATTCTCTAAGATCGATCTGCAATCTGGTTATCATCAGATCAGAATTAAAGAAGAGGATATCGGTAAGACAACTTTCAGAACGCGGTATGGGCACTACGAGTTCGTGGTGCTACCTTTTGGTTTGACCAACGCACCTGCTACCTTCATGTGTTTGATGAACAGTGTGTTTCACAGATTCTTAGACAAATTTGTGTTGATATTCATAGATGATATCCTGATTTATTCTCGAACTAGAAAGGAGCATGAGGAACACCTAAGATTGGTGTTGCAAACTTTGCGAGAACATCAACTGTATGCAAAGTTTAGTAAGTGTGATTTCTTCAAGGAGGAGATACAATACTTAGGCCATGTAATCACAAAGGAAGGAATTGCAGTAGACCTTGAAAAGATCAGAACTATAATGGCGTGGCCCATACCAAAGGACGTGGCAGATATTAGATCCTTTATGGGGCTAGCATGTTATTATAGAAGATTTGTCGAAGGCTTTTCTAGGGTAGCATACCCTATCACCTCCTTACAAAAGAAAGGAAAAGTATTTAAGTGGACCTCAGAATGTCAGAAGAGTTTTGAACAGCTCAAGCACTTACTCACCACCACACCCATATTGAGTATAGCTGATCCTAATAAGGATTACGTGGTCTGCACTGATGCTAGTAAAGAAGGCGTGGGAGGAGTGTTGTGCAAGAAGGAAGAGTCATTGCATATGAATCAAGGAAGCTGAAAGAACATGAGCAGAAATACTCTGCTTACGACCTGGAGCTGACAGCTGTTATTCATGCCCTGAAAATATGGCGACATTACCTTTTGGGAAGAAAATTTTTGTTGCTAACAGACCACCACAGCCTAATAAACTATTTCATTCAACCCACCTTAAATGCGAGGCAAGCTCGTTGGGTCGACTTCTTAAGCGGGTTCGACTTTGAAATTAAGCATTTAAAGGGGAAGGAGAACCGAGTGGCTGATGCATTAAGTCGAAAAGTACAATGCGTGTGTAAGATTTCAGTTAGTAAATGGCAGAGTACTCTATTGGAAAAGATAAAAACAGCAGCTGAACATGATGTTGTTTACCAGCAAATTAAACAACAAGTACAACAATTTTTTGGTAAAGAAACACAACAAGGGTATGAGCTGGGTGATGCCGGAGTGCTGTATTTTAACAAAAAGCTATATGTACCCAATGAAGATAATCTTAAGAAGCTGATTCTGGATGAATTTCATATCAGCCATTATACCGGGCACCCGGGTTACCGGAAAATGGTTACCGCTCTTCGAAAAGAATATTACTGGCCAAAAATGAAGAAGGAGGTAGCTGAGTATCTAGCACGATGTCTAGAATGTCAGCAGATTAAGGCGGAGCATTTGCATCCAGTAGGGCTGCTACAAACCTTACCCATTCCGGAATGGAAATGGGAGACTATCTCCATGGATTTTATAACCGGATTGCCTCGAATGAAGAAAAATAATGATTCCATTATGGTGGTAGTGGATAAGTTGAGCAAGGCAGCACACTTCATACTTGTGCAATCAACTTATAAGGCTATGCAAATCGCTCATATTTTTATGCAAAATGTATTCAAATTACATGGACTCCCGAAGGTGATTATCTCTGATCATGATGTTAAGCTTACATCAACCTTTTGGAGGACATTGTTTGCTGAACTGGGAACGCAGCTGAAGTTTAGCACAGCTTACAATCCCCAAACAGATGGCCAAACAGAACGAGTGAACCAGGTCGTGGAGGACATGCTGAGAGCATGTGTTATGATGAAGCCAACCCAATGGGAAGAATATCTCCACCTGGTCGGATTCGCATATAACAATGGGTATCACTCCTCAACACAGCTGAGTCCTTTTGAGGTCATGTATGGGCGGAAGTGCCGCACACCCGCAAGTTGGCGTGGACCTGAGGATAGGTTACGAATTGGACCTGACATGCTCAAGGAAATGGAAGACACGGTAAAGAAAGTGCGTACCAACTTAAAAGCCGCTCAGGACAGACATAAAAGTTTTGCTCATCGAAAGAGAAAGTTCAAAGAATTTCAAGTTGGGGACCATGTGTTTGTAAGAATTCAACCTAGAAGAAGCACCTTACAGTGGAGCGGATGTGCCAAAATAGCACCTCACTATATTGGACCTTTTCAAGTCTTAGCAAGAGTGGGGCCAGTAGCTTATTAACTCGCCCTACCAGGCCATATTAAAATCCACAATGTTTTTCACGTATCCGTATTAAAACAATACGTTTACGATCCTAAACATGTGATTCAATGGCAGAATGTTTGGGTAAGAACTAAACTGATCATGTTAGGTAAGCTTTGTTCTTAAACAAGAAATAACTAAATCTATTACTTATTGCAGGTCGAGCCGGAAGGCGAGGTTCTGGTCAAACCACTGACCATTCTCGACCGGAGAGAAGTGTAGCTGCGGAAACGGGTTATTTCCCAAGATAAGGTACAATGGCAGCATTATGGGCCTGAACAGGCCACTTGGGAGGATGAAGAGCTCCTTAGAGAAGCTTACCCAAATTTGTTTAAGGGAGACAGACATCGGGACGATGTCCAATCTCAGGAAGGGGAGATGTGATAACCCTAGATTATGTAAATATGAAAATCTACTGTGGTAAAAGACAGTAAAACAGTTGTTGTTATGTTTTAAAAGAACAAAACTGGACAAACTATTTTATAAAAGTAATTTTAATATTTTCTTGAAATGCTGGCAGCCTCTAGGAGGTGGATTTAAAAGAAAATGCTCAGTTATAATAACTGGAAAAAAACTACCCTCCCAAAAAACAGGAAAAGTCCTGGCTGCAGGGGGAAGCTCTGTGCTGTGTGGACACAGAGGAGACCTTTTGCAAGAAGAGGAAAAAGGGAGAACAGAAAAAAAGAAAATACTGGTTAAGTCTGGTGAGGACCAGATAACCAAGCACAGAGTGCAAAATCTTGCTGAGGACTTGAGGTCTGCAAGATGGCTCGGGGGAAGACTTCCGTCTGAGGGATGGATCTCATGGCTGGGTGGAAGAGCAGAAACAAGCACAGGTGACTTGCTTGAGAAACCATTCCTGATACTGTGAACTAGGTACGGATTCAAGTTGCAAAGTCCTTGAAAGAATATAGATTTATAGTATAATTTGCAATATGTAAATAAGGAACTATGTTTATTTTCCTAGATACTGTTTGTATACTCAGTGAATCTGCTGTAGGGTTATTATCCTAAACCACTGTTATGGTATTAAGTAACTGCATGTGTGTAGTTGAAAATGAAACGTTCAGTTGTATGTCAAGAGACTTAAACCAAATCTAGCTATGTAGTAAACAAAGCGGCTACGGAAGTATTAAGCCAGAGCCTGGTTATGGAATAATAAGGGAGAAACCGGTTGTTAAACAACAATCGCCCTGTCATAATATAGTTGAAGAGACAGACTCTGTAGTAACCACAAAACAGTAAATAACGGAAACAACCGTGCAGAACCTATGCATGTAGACAAATACTGCTTAGTATGTCAACAGAACAAGTTGGCACATCCAAGGTCTGAGTGAGAGCGCCGACAGTGGTCGGGTTTCAACTCCTCGATGAAAAGAAAACCAACTCACGGTTATCATATTAAAGACTGTGACTATGTAAAAACAAGAAATGGAGTATCCCGACCAGGGGATTTACATTTATAAACTGTAAGACAGAGAGCAGAAAATGTATTTCTTTTCAATATGATAGTAATGTGGAAATATACATATTCGCTGATTCGCTTAGGTAAAGCAGAATAGAGCATAAAGAGAAGCAAGGAAAGACGAAAACCCCATAATAGATCCTGTACATGCTACAAGTATAACTCTGAGAATATGCATATACATTACGGCATTTCCTAAGGAAGAATATGTATGTACAGCCAACCTTTTAATCAAGACATACGAGTTCATCAGGACCTGAAACTATATGATAAATGACCAACAGACGAATCGAGAAATTAAACAGAACATGAGTAATTTATAACTGTCGCCTCTTGTTCTGAGGACGGTTAAATATCCAAAATACATTCATAGTATTCAAGGTCCTATTACCATAAAAATATAGACTGTGCACAGCTTTGTTATAAATTACAGAATAAATATATACCCGGTGGGGAACCGTAAGGTAAAGTCTATCATTCATTAACAATAGAAAATTGCCAAACAAGAACCTAGACCCAGAGTCAAATGTGCGGTTACAGCCAGAACCGAATCACATGTCCAGGGATGGACAAAGTAAACCAATTACTGCGCGTGCCTTCAAGGGCTGCATTACAAACACATTAAGTTCTTAAATATATATATCAAACTCAGATGGGTTCCAATGTGGATACCACTCCATCGGTCGATAATGAAATTGACCAGAAGACAAGAAAACCCAAATACGACCTGAGAGGGTTTTTGTGTGAAATACCTTAGCCAAGGATGCAAGGAAACCCTCGCTAGCACGGCAGTCTGCAAAACCCATATCCGAACAACTCAATCGACAGTTCATGAGCGTTGTGAGGAGCAACACAGAAAAACTAAATATATACCTTCAGTTGCCGAGAGGGTGTAAACATTGTGTTTAATGGTCGAAGCACCACTAGAGGGGTTCAAGTAACCCAGCAATGCTACCCTGTAACAAGGAAACCCGAGACATAAGAAATCATTATCCATGTATAACACTGCAAGAATAAACAAACTATAAAACCTAAGAGGCGAGGTGCCATACCTGTGTAGGGTTAATGTCATGCACTCTCCCGCTCTCAGAGCAATTGCAGATGTAATGTGCGGTGCTGGTAAGATCGAACCTGAGGGTGAACTCTGAGACAGAGGCGAAAGGGGCCGAACAAATGAATGAGCCCCAAAGATGGTCGAATAAACTTTGTAACAAGTTAAACCCTAGTGTGCATTCCAGCCCTCGGATGCATTGGCGAGATCCTGACCGTCGATGCAAGGCGGGAATGCCAGGCGTAAAGGCCGAAAACGCTGTGACTGAGGAGTCACATGGGCCAAGTAGCCAAGACTTGCCACCTGCCTCATCAAGTACTACAGTCGTTAAGGTTAGAACGAGCTGGCACCTGCAGGAGCTGCGGGAACACCGCCAAGGCTGAGCCTCATTAAGTTCACCGAAGAACTGGCAGACTAACAGATGGTTCGTAGGTGAAGTCAAAGCGCGCAATAAAAGCCCATATGATAGAGCAATACAGTGGCATTGTGTGTAGCCACGTAGCTTAGTCAAACCAGGGTTATAACCAGTCATCAAACATATGTTAAAGCGCTATGCATACATTATAACAATCATTCAAAACATATGTTAAAGTGATATAAATGCGTGGCATTTGCATTACAGACACTAAGCCCACGTGCATCTTAATATTGATCAAACATGTATTATATAGTGAATGCATATATAAGGTATACAGTAAAAAATATCTTTTTTATATGTATGTAATGAGAATGTGACAAAAATTTTTGGTATCAGAGCCAGGTTTCGATCCTGGGACCTGTGGGTATGTTCATGACATTGGATTCCTGATGATGATAAAGACAATGAAACTTTTGTCGCACTTAAGAACAATATTGAACACTCATTGACGAAAGTGACAATCAACAACCCACTTTTGATTTACAAATATGGCGATAACAATGATGTATTTATTAAACAGGATTGATGTTGCAATGAACTAATTTTAATGAGTTAATGCATGAATGTAAAATACGTGGATGTCCTTGGATTTGACGATGTAATGTTTAAAAAAAAAAAAGAGAAATTGTGCAAGACGAGCAGGGGCAAGAGCCAGTGCATGCGCAACGTCCACCTGAAGACAGTCATAAATATTTTCCAGATGTGGTGCATGGAATAAATCTTCAAAGGGAAATATCAAGACAGAGCCAAAGGAGGAAATAATTGGTACTTATGGCAATGCTTTGCACTTCAACCATCATTTTGGACCCTCTGTACATGATTTCTCATCTGTGAGGCCCTCGTCGAGCTCCGTGGTGGTGTAGCATGATGAAGAGAAAGATTGAAGAGCGATTTTGACAACGGGATCATGCGGTGTGGAGGCTGCCAGGAAAAAGATAAGTATCTTGCTCAATTCTCTTGAATTAAAATATGTGCATGTTATTATATTTACAATATTGCATTCTGAGAAGATAGTTCTTGTAAGTTTTGTTCCTGGTTTTCTAGATTTTTAACTGTCTATTTTTGTGCTATTTGATATGGCTATTTTGGCACGTAGTAGAAAACTTTATTTGCTTGAATCGACTTCATTGTAATAACCCCGGTAACCTCGCATGTAAAAGTAGGGAGTTAGAATTTTTTTATACAAATTACCACAAGTAATCAATCAATTCACAACTCCACAAATCATCATTAACCATTAGATATAATATTCATTAGTAGATCAAGTAAATTGCCATAAAAGACAGTAAGTTTCATAACCATTAACCACCACTTTGGTAGTGTAATAACATAAACTGTCTCATGAATCCTTGCATCCATTTCATAATTTCCTTCACCATATTAATTAATCACGTACTAGAACATCATGATTATCACATCAATTAATGAAACATCATCATCAAGGATTCAACATCAACCAACTCACACAAAAGGCAATCACACCATTGAACACCGATATACCCTGGAAACCCCGTAGGGTGAAAACCAACAAACGTTTAATTTTATTATTAAACACTCGTGAGGGTGTTCACCCCTCACTCAATGGCTCATAAGGGATTCCATCCCTTAACCATTGTTATGAAATCATTACAATGAATTATCATTAAGTTGTCACATAACTAGCTAAAAGCTAATAAAGTTTCCATGTAATCTTTTACTTACATACCGCCATATACAACATTTCTTGTGGCATGATTGTTCTAGCAATGGACGATCTTGCAACTCTAACTCATCTGCATGGCCCGTTAATCCTTTTCCTACCACAATGTTAAACATCACTTTTCTTTGGTACCAACCGCCATCGTTTCCTGTCAATGCTGTCGTCAACAAGCTTTGACAACAAGATTAGATACCATATTAATGAATCAATAATCAACCTCTAAAAGAGATCTTTCAACATCTACTCATCTGCATGAGCAAGTATAACATACTAATTAACTAGTGCATATCTTCAAGTAAATTATTATTCTACTTTTCACAATGCTTATTCACACTAATGCATATTCCTCTTTAAGAGAACTAATCATTAGTTTTACAAGTCCATGTTTCCCTTTAAAACATATAACACATTAGTTTACAAGTCCGTGTTCTCATTATCAACATTGACCTCATGATTACATTTATAAATAATCATATTAACTAGCACTGCACATA
>APFE031072875.1:170743-187414 GCA_000404065.3 Pinus taeda | reverse complement strand
ATATTATTATAAGCTAATAATATTTGACTGCTCTATAATTAGACTTGACAGTGTCACCGTTGTTGTCTAAAAATATAAGTCCATCTATTTTTTCCAACTTGACCAATCATCCATAAACAACATCCTACAACTCATAGACATGAACCATATGTCTAAAAATAGACATAGTCTAAAAATAGACTTTGCGCCATAATTTGCCTGCAGGCCCACTTAGTGAAGGCGACTCTTTTCACTAAGCTCCACCATCTTGTTGCAATCTCAACACTCCTATGGGCCCTAGATCAGTTGCCAAGTATTGGGTACAATATGTAGTTGGCTAGACAACGTGATCCAAGTGCATCATCATCTCTATATAACCAGGGCATGAACAAGTGATGTGGTGGTGTTGAAGAATCCCATGGTGAGGAAATCAATACTCTACATGGTTGGAGGCACATGGATCTCAAAGTTCAACCTACAAGTGCCATTATGACCCTCTAGAGGGCTTGGATCCTATATAGGGAGGCCAAGTCCAATATGAAAACCCACCTGCAATCTTGTATAAGATCTAATGCATATCCTCACCTTCCAATAAAATAATCCATTAGTGCAATTAAGTAAATAAGCTTGCTAATAAGGGGGAAAAGTGGACACTTCATAGTGGCATGCCCTTCCAAATGGACTTTGAACATGTACTAATGCTACCTTCCTTGACATGAGAGGTTAATGAATGGCCCTATTAGGTGGTTTCAACCTCTAAGGGAATGACAGGTCCATGGTACATCCATCAAATGGAAGGTGTCATGTGAAATAGTGATGGAACAGAGTGGGGGGAAAGGGAAAGCTCTAAGCCACATGTCATGGTATAAATATAGTTATAATTATGGAGGCCCACACCTTGGGTGTATGAATGTAGGAGGGAGAAATCAGGGTACATGAGTTACCCCAGCCTTTCTCTTTCCACCATTCTTCATATGCCTTTTTCTTTTTATTGTTTATTTCTTTTTTTTATTGCTCTGGGCTCCAAGGGATGAGAGCATGATGTGTAAGATGTAGCAGTGATACCCCCTTAGAGTGGGGAAGTACATCTCCCACCATGGTTTGGGACAACCATTGGTTTCTTAATGATGAAAGGGGCACTCATAGCGGCACTAGGAACCAAGGTGATGGCCATAATGATAGCAGGTAGAGCTCATGTTTGGCTTTTTCCCACATGCTAAATTCTATCATCCCTTCCATATTTTGCATTATGTGGCACATTTCTTGTTATCTGTGGCCATATTATTCCTTTATATTTCTTTTTATCTACATCAATCTTTGGGGCATCGCTCCAGGCATGACCTGAGTGTGGACAAGGGGAATGGAAGGCTAACACCTTGTGGACCTAGATGGGTAAAATGTGAAAAGGGCTTGTAATGAGAATAGGGGAGTGAGATATATTGTATTAGTAAGTGGGACCATGCAACCAAAATCAGGGTTTTTCATGTAGTGCCACTCCAAAAGCTAGTATTCAGTGTAGGAGATCCCATAGGACTAAGAAATAGGATTAACCCCCTAGTTGAGGTAAGGGAATAAGAGTACAGTCAAAGTGCTTTATTTCAGTCGAATCCCCCCACTAATCCATGCCCAAATGTGCCCAAGAAAATAAATCATAAACAACAATTACATAATGAAAAAAGCATTCCTTTGGGGTTGGAAGGCCCACCTTCAAACATATGAGAAAGGACACACAATGGTTGGCTTAGATGGTGGAGAATAGTCACACATTCAACTATCAGGTGGTTGTAAGGGGTTGGTTGCTAGAAACTAAAGACAAATCTAGGAGAAAACTTATCCTATAAGGGTCACCCACTAGTGGTGAGTAACAGGCCCAAGGGTCAAAAACAGATCACGTTTTGTGTCAAAGATTTTGCATGTTTTGTTGTTCATTTAAAATCCATATTTTGATAACCTATTAGTTTCTTTGTTTTTTTCCCTGTAGATGTGATCAAAATATATAAGAGAGAAGTTTGATAGTTTTCTTTGAATATTTTCCATGAGTGGAAGGAGAGAGAATTATTTCAGAGGAGATTCTTCATCTAGAGAATTACCACTTGAGAGCCATTGTAGATATGAAGAGAATGGATATTTTTGGATATGGCTAAAAGAATGATAATGTAGAGAACGAATAGCTCAGCCATATTGTTTGCAGTTTGACCAAATTTTGAGAAAGATATGATATGACAATGACAGATATGTAAAATCCCTCTAGCACCCCCAAATGAAGGAGAGCCTTGAGTCACCCCATCAAAGAAGGCCAAAGGAAAATCAATAAGGATTTATGTAGGGGTAAGTTTAGATAAATATTGAATTGAAAATGTTTATGGAAAAGTGGAGGATGTGGCTGTGAAATTTCCACAATTGCAATAATAGGAATCTAATCTTTTAACTTATGCAGTTTATTTTTCTTCAGAAAATTATGGAAAATATTGATTAATTCAATATTGCAATCTTCACAAATAAAACTCAAGAACTAAGAAAATAATGCACACAAAAATTTGGACACCGAGATTTTTGGACGGTAGTCCCTGGAAAAACCCCAATGTGGGGAAAACTAGTTCAGTGAATGAGGGTTTGTATTAATTCTTCATCAATTTAAGAGTACAATGATATGATTTCCTAATAATGGAAAATCTCTAGTAAATAATAATATCCACTAGAAAAATCATCTGGAGACCCAAAGTCCCCTTTACAAATCGATCTAGCTTCTTTCCAACAATTCACACTCCTCCTGGCTATTGGCACTACTTGCTAGAAATTCGCATTGTTACTCCGGGAAAATTTGTACAACCTCTCGAAATCACTTCCTGCAAGTCAAACTACTCCAACATTTTTATTTCCCACTTTATCTATCTCTGGGTGATATATCTAACATTGGATCACTTAAACAAGCTCCTTAGCCACTCGAACTGTCTAACTGGCTACTCACATTTCAAATTTCGACCTCCTCCTATAGATAAAATTGGCCCCTTTTCCTGTCACTGGGACACTATAAAATTACAAAAACATTATCTAGAATTATCCTCCCAAATATATATTGAAACCCTTTTTTTATGTCTCCATATGCTTCAATTGCACCCTTGTTGAATCATTCCAGCTAGGTAAGTCAAATTGCTAAAGTGTGGTTCTCCAACCCCATCAACTTGTTCATATAATCTCTTATTGAGCAATCAATGGCCATGATATAATCACAATCAATGGCTAAGATCACATTAACCCCATCAAGTCAATTTTCCATAAATCTCTAAAGAAAAATCATTTATCCTCAATTAATCTAATTTAATTAACTGGTTTTCCTAAGTTAGACTTAGGGAAATTTTAATAATTGGTCAATTGATATAATTGAGGTGTTTCCTTGCCAAACCTTTTCTGGGTATCAGAGAAAATGTGCTCCTTGCCGTCATAGAAAACATAGAGGCTATAACACCTATCCACTACTACCAAAAACTAACATGCCTTAGAAAGTAAGGTGTTCTCCACTACTGTCGTCTTATCCCTGAAGAAGACAGATGTTGCCTTGTCCAAGGCCTTCATGAGTATATCTGCAACCGGCTAATATGTGGGAACATGTTGTATCTAAACTGGCCCATGCTGAACACAATCTCTGATGAAGTGATATCTTATGTTGATATGCTTTGACTTGTCATGAAACACTAGATTCTCAGAGATCCTGATGCAACTTTGATTATCACAGTAGATATTGGTTGAATCTATCTGCTAACCAAACAAACCCACTAGTAGCTTATGAATCCACATAGATTTCCATGTGGCCATGCATGCAGCCATGTACTATTCCTCTATATTACTTAGTGCCATAGACTTATGCTTCCTATTGCACTAAGAGACAACCCGTGATCCAATATTTAACTGGCACCTTGAAGTGATTTTTCAATCCACCGAACTACATACCCAGTTTGTATATGTGTATCTACATAAATTGAGGCCGTCACCTCTAGCATACCTCAAACTATACTCAATTGTGTTGCACAAGTACCTCAAAACATGTCTCATTGTTGTCTAGTGCACCCTATTTGGCTCCACCTTAAACTGATTGAGAGTGTTGATGTGAAAGAGATGTATGGTCTTGTGTTGATCAAATACATAAGAGATCTGATGAGTTACCTATACAAGGTTGGGTCCACATTTTCATCCTTTGAAGCATATATATTCCTCTAGTTAGTAATCATAGGTGTGGACATGGGTCTACAATCCTGCATCCTAAACATCTTTAGAATATTCATAACATATCTCCCTTGACCAAGGAAAACCTCCCTGTTTGTATGCCATACCTCCAGTCCTAGGAAGTAATGCATTAGTCCTAAATCCTTCATCTCAAATTCAACTGCCAAGTCCCTCTTGCATTCCTTTATGAGCCCTAATGACCCATGCCTAGGGAGCCTGTTTGAGTCCATATAGCACTATCTTCAACCTGCACACGTGTGTGCATCTCTCATGCATATCAAAACCCTTTGGTTGTTCAATATACACCTCCTCCTCTATCACCCCATTCAAGAATGTTGTCTTGATGTGTTGAGAAATCAGGAGGCTTATGAATTAGGGTGGATTTCTCTTCTTTGATAACTTCTTTTGAATTTTGTTGGCTTCTTATTAATATTTATTATGTCTTCTTCATCAAACAATTATGAAATATACAGAATATGAATATCACAAGAATACAAAGAACATAATATATCGGCTCCAAGCCGGTGAAAAACCCGTCCAAGGAGAAAACCTAGAAAATTCTCTACGTATATAATCAAATCAAAATGAGATGTCCAAGACCTGTGACCATAGAAAAAATCAATCCCTCTAGATGCCAAGTCAAACCCTCCTTCTAAACAACAAATTCATCAACAGAAAGAGACCAGCAATATGTATAGCATCATAAATGAACCTTCAACATGATATGTATCAAGGTAGAACTTCAACAAATTTGAGCTTGAGAGAAATCCTTCTTCACTTGTCAACTTTAGACTTTGGTCCTCCTTTTCTCTGCGATATTTTAGAACTTCTTGTGTGAATTGCTTTCTTCCAAAAGATATCAACATGTCCTCTATTTATACCATTCAAATGGGTTTGAATGGACATTTCTTTAGGGGCAAGGTCGACTTAACAAGTTGGGCTGGCTTGACAAGCTAGGCAGAATTGGCATCTAGAGGTAATTTTGACCAAAATACAATTTGAAAAATCATTTTTCCTTAATAGGTCCAAATAAGACTTTGAATATTTGACTCAACAGATCTTCTTTTTGTTTTTTACATAAAATACATAATGATACAAGTACAATGATAATTATGAAGATCGAACCTAGTTACAGTTTTCAACACTCCCTCTTAACTAGGAAGGTAATCATAATAACACAAAAAGGTACAAGGATACTCTCAAATTGAAATATTCTCATAACAAGAGTTATATTAATAATCCATATTAATAATAAACATCATGACCAACATTCTAAACATACCAATATAGCAAGGCCTTGACTAACAAGCTTTATCTCTCCACTAGATTAGAGCACAATGCTAGGAGGCATATAAATGGAAACCACCATAGCCTATGAAGGCACATACCACATCCATATTTTCAATAGTTATGTCCTTTTAGGACTATTCTTATCTTGGATTTCCAATCCATAAAGAATATCGGTCCTCTTCGACCACTCTATCTTGGATACCTTGTCTAACCCTCAAAGCGTGTTGGTCAAGAGTACTACTTCCTATCTTGGATTCCAAATCCTTAAGGAGTATTGGTCCCTAGATTCTTATCCAATCCTCCACTCTCCCTACTAGTGCCTTCATTAATAATTATGGATATTATTCCTAGTCTAATTCATGACACATGGGGAATATGATGTCCCTCTCCACTCCCTCTCAACTAGTCAATAGATCCTTACTCCCTTTCAACCAAGGAGACATGACCATAATCTTTTAGTTGGTCCCCTACTTCATCAATACATTAGATTCTTGTTCTTCTGTGGAGATATAGTTTTAGCTGTAAGGTTCCTTCCATGGAGATATAGTTGTAGTTTCAAGGTTCCTTCTTCACATTGCATCATACCTAAGTTTCAACATTCTAAATTCATTCATGACATGGTTTCTCAACTCCTAATGTCATCACATCAAATCAATCTCTCTGACCTATTTGTATCTTTGTTAATCATCGTATAATTTTGTCATAAAATGGTCCATCTATCATCTTCAAGGAGCCAAACTCCCTCATGGATTTTTTCCTCATATTCTTATAGGAGTCATAATATCAAATATGCCCTCATTCTTATCCAAACAATTCATCTGTTCCATGATTAAACCACGCGACTATAGGTATATTAATAGCATTCAATAAATTATCTCAATTTTTGTCTTTCCATCCTTTGCATATAGTTCTACAATATGTATTTTTAGGGAGTCAAATCGTATTTCATCATTATCAGAGTTTCCATATCACAATAGCCTCTAGTCAAGGTGTGGAATTATTTTGTTATTTTCTCCCTTTGAGGTCAACATTCCTTTGCATGGTTTATATTCATATTGTAACATAGTTCTAGTTTATGTACTTAAACTTTCAATCATCAATCAATGTGAACGAACAATTAGAAAGATTCAATATTGTATTAATCAATGTATTTGTATCTTCTTTTTATTTCCATCAAACTGCTCCTTCCTTCACAATCTTTATGATATACCACGCTCCTCCAAATCTTTCACCTACTTAATTAAGCTTTAGATTGAAATTTCCTTGACCTGTAACCTTGGTTAAAAGGCTTATGAAAGAACATGCTCGGAGACAAAATATAAAAATATTAGTATTAGTAATAATCAAGAGGGTGTCAAATACTTATCTCTGGAGGAAGGTTGACTCCTCTTAATCTTGGACCCTTGTCTTCACATCATCATGAGAATACCTCTGCAACTTTTTACCTTATCTCTTCTTTTCCAAGTCCAATCACCCTTCAGAAAATATATATCTTCAACACAGGTACCTCAATTCATCGTTCTTCATGCTAAAGTGTTATTCACATAGATATTCTTGCGAAGTCCTTTATTCACAATTCTTTAAGATCTCGACCTTCAATATAGCTCTGATCATTTCATTAAACATGAGTCAAAATCCTATCAATTATTCCTTTCAAGTCAGCCTCAAAATTTCTTCTCACAGTATTGCTTCATATATGTTTTTCCTATTCTTTATAGGCTTTCAGTGTCTTCTAAATATGCTTGCTTCATTATAGAAACAATCCATTGTTGTACTAGGGTTATGCCAAGCTTCATTAGATTTTTGTTCTTACAAGATGATCATTGTTATAGTTTATTATCCAAAATATTGCCTTACATCCACAAGCCACAGAGTACCATGCCGCAGGGTATGGTGTTAGCCAATGATGGAAGCCACTATCAATTCGAAGTCATAGATTTTGTTGAGCCACTGATTTGATGATACTTAAAGAATTGCATACAAGGCACTTATTTGAATACATATCACAGAACCATCGATCCATAGTTACACAAAGTTATGAATGCCACTGTAAATCAGAACAATACAAGCTTTTTAGTCTCGAGTTATAGCAAACTACATAGATTTATCATTGAGCCTTTCCATAATTCAACAAGATTAGAATGATTCAAGTCACAAATACTAGCCACGGAATATAGTAATGCCTCTGAGTATAATTACGGTTCCTCCAACCACATCACGCTATTGAGTAATGAATTATTATGTAATGGATCACTATGTAATAATAATGTCACTATGTTATTTCCACTGATAATCTAGTCATAGCATGCGATGCCAAACCACTAAAATTTTTGAACTAGAATGTAATGATGTCATAGACACCACAAATCTTAGAAGAGAGTTTGCATCATTGTCACACCCCAAAGGAGGTCTCATATTATTTTCACGATTCGCATTACACCTCAGGAGGATGTTTTCATTAGTATTAAGCCACAGAGATGAATATAAAGCAAACAACATGTAGAAATTTGGTGATAGAATTGCAACTGCTCAAGAAAATTAATATAAATCAAGAGACACAATTATACTCTACTTTTCTATGGAAATTAATTCACAATTTAGAACAACTTGCATCACACAAATATTTCTAGGCGAAAGAAACTGTTAGAAACCACTTAAGCCATTTTGAATTAATCAGTTGAATAGAGAAACTATTATAATTGCATGCTCCGTCTCTTAGCAGCACCTGCAAAGGTAAAAAATTTCTCCCTACTACCTCTGGCCAAAACTTGTCCAATTTCTACCTCCTTCAACCTCTCAAGGCTACTCTGGAAAATATGGGACCTAGACTTTCATGCCCACACTTGCGATTCCTGCATTCACAGTGCCCGCACTCGTGCTACCTGCACTCGCTCCTATTTCCTTGCGCAATTCTCAAGGATTGATCACTTGACCAATACTCTAAATTGTAGACTCAATCTAGTATATAATTAATTGTACACTACCTTGGAATCTCCACCACAGCTTGAGAAATTCAAATTACTTGCATGCATGAGCTCTTTTGGGATGATTGGTCAATTAAGTGGATGATCTATGAGTTAGAATTTTGTCTGATTGCACAACTGACCTCCAACTGGTTCTAATAACTATTAGAACTAGTTTATCTTAGTACAACTAAAAATAACTAGACTAGATTGCTAAATTTTAGCAATCAACACATGCATGACTAAACTCCAAGCCCCTAACTATAATTTACTGAGCTAAGTGACAAGAACCATGTCACACTAGTTAATTGCCTCCAAGTTGTCCTAATGATGTGGAAATTTGATTTACTCAATTTGACTAAGGCTAAAGTCAAATTGAGCCTTGCTTGCTACACTTTATAACATTCCCTCTTAGCAATAAAGGGAGTTTGCACCACCCCTATCCAGCACCTGTGGAATGTATTGTAGCACTGCATCTCCCTATTGTTGTTGTTATTATAATAGATACAACTAAGAAGCATGCAGAATCAACTATGTCTCTGCAACTGTCTACTGGGAAGACTGCACTGATGTTGATACTGCAATGTCCCTCCTACATTGTTATCAACACTCCTTATCAACACTCCTCTATGCCCCTCAACATTTGACAGCACCAAATGACATTGATCCTTTTTCTACTAAACACTATTGGCCCCTATAGAAAGGTAATGATCCATGAGGAAAGTATACTACAACTTCTCTCCTATGGCTCCTTCCCAAATCTAGGGTTAAGTCTTGACATTGCCCCGCGTCTCTCTTGGCAGCATAGTTGCATGCATGGTGAAATTTGATCTATGCATATTGTTTCTACTACTAATCTATTGTTTCTTCCACGCTATTGTTGCAACTACTACAATAATCAGTCTTGTCTTTTCAGATCCTAAAGTACTACCTTCCATAGGGTTGCTCCCTCTTAAACTAAACTCCCTCTACATCTTGATCTCCCTATGGGAAATCTCTTTGCTACTCAATTTTCCAATATCAATGGTCGCAACTCCTTTTTGTGTCACTAAACATTAGCTTATTGATCTACCCACTAGCAACCTTTTAGCTCCATTAAGAAGTATGCACATAGGGTCATCTGGATCTGCCTTGAACTAGGGCTCCATAAATCTACCTCCTAACAACTCATTAGTTCTTCAATGATCATTGTACATTAGGTCTTCAAGGATTTCCCACTTGTCAAGATTTTGGTTGCTCCAAAATGTTGCTCCTAGGGCACTTGTGATGGTCCTAAATATGTTCCAAGCTCAGAAACTCAAACTTCCCTCCAAGGCATACTCCAATCTCAATCTGTTCAAAGTCATTCTCCCGAATATGAAGAAAAATTGCTACACTGAAGCTCCAAATCGAAATTCATGAAGAAAAAATTTGAAATATTGGTCTCTAATGTGATTTCAAGGCTCTAATACCATGTCAAAATTTGATAGAAATTGCAACTGCTCAAGACATTTAATCTAAATCAAGAGACACAATTATACTCTACTGCTCTGTGGAAATTAATTCACAATTTAAAACAACATGCAAAAACATGCATCATCAAATACACAGGTACACATATGTTTCTAGGGGAAAGAAACTATTAAAAACCACTTAATCCTTTTTCAATTAATCACTTGAATAGAGAAACATTTACAATTTCATGCTCCATTTTTTAACACCACCTACAAAGGTAAAACTATTCTCCCTACTGACCGAGGACCTTTGGCCAATTTCTGCCTCCTCCAACCTCCTGAGACTGCTCTGGAAAATATTGAGCCTGCACTCACTCTACCCTCACTCGTGTTCCTGCACTCACGTTTCCTGCACTCGCTCCTATTTCCTTGCTCAATTCTCAAGAATTGATCACCTGACCAATACTCTAAACTATACACTCAATCTAGTATATAACTAATTGTACATTGCCTTGGAATCTCCACAACAACTTGAGAAATTCGAATTACTTGCATCCATGAGCTATTTTGGGTTGATTGATCAGTTAACTAGATGATCTTGAGGTTAGACTATGGTCCCATTTTACAACTAGCCTCCAACTAGTTCTAATAATTGTTAGAAATAGTTAACTGAGTACAACCAAAAATAAATGGACCGAATTGCTAAATTTTAGCAATCAACACATGCATGACTGGATTCCAAGCCCCTAACTTGAATTTACTAAGTTAATTGAGTGACAATAGCCAAGTCATACTAGTTAATTTCCTCCAAGTTGTCTCGTTGATGTGGAAATTTGATTTACTCAATTTGACTAAGGCTAAAGTCAAATTGAGCCTTTCTTGCTACACTTTCTAACACCACAAGTATAAAGTGTGGGTTTTAGAACATAAGCAAACTGTTGTAATCATAAATTTGAGCCACAGGTATAGAGATTAAATATGGTCCTTAAATGCCTCAAAGTGTGATGATACGAACCTTTTAGAAGTCATAGAGCAGATGTGCTTGAGCATCATTGTAAACACAAATTTCGTGTTATTGAAAGTGTATTTTGAACCACATTAGTGCAATGTCAAAGAAATTTGAGCCTCAGTCAAGATAATTCCTAGATATTGTTGATCGTGATCCATTGAAATAACAAATGTGAGACATTGTAATCCACTATAAAGTTTGATCCACAAGAAAATATAGTGCAGACTACAAAAACAATAAGCCATAGTGTGTAATATGAACCCTATTGTTTATAGGTGCGAGCCAAGAGTGAAAGCTATAGGTGACACATGAACCATAGATTATAGATTAAGACCACATTCTTTTGTGTGATCTTTTATAGACGTAAGTTGCCATAGATTATAAGCGAGTCATAAATTTCAGAGAACAATCCATACTACGAGTCCATTGTGATTTAATATATGTTATGTCATTGTGATAGATAGAGTACAACAAATGTATGTGATTCCATGAATAGAGATTATAAATTTTGGTCCCAGACTTCTGACATGATGGTTAATGATGAAATTTATTCAAGTATGCCTACAGGAAGTGATCTTCAAGCCTCCTTAATCAAACCTTATCTTTGATACCATGTTGAGAAATCGGGAGGATTATGAATTAGGGTAGATTTCTCTTCTTTGATAACTGATCATGAATGTTGTTGGCTTCTTACTAATATTTATTATCTCTTCCTCATTAAATAATTATCAAACATTGAACATGAAGATCACAGGAACACATGATATAGGCTCCAAGCCTGGGGAAAATCCCTCCAAGGGGAAACTGAGAAAATTAACTTCTTATAGAATCAAATCAAAGTGAAATGTTCAAGACCCATGACCATAGAAAACTTACAGCCCTCTATATGCCAAGTCAAACCCTCCTTTTGCACAACAAATCCATCAATAGCAGGAGTCCAGCAATATACACCATCAAAAATGAACCTTCAATTAAATATTTACCAAGGCAGGACTTCCACAAATTTGAACTTGAAAGAAACCTTCTTCACTTACCAACTTCAAACTTCTTCCCTCCTTTGCTCAACACGTCCTTTATTTATATTGTTCAAATGGGTTCGGTAGGCATGTCTTTTGCGGTAGAGATGTTAGATTTTGGTAGCACCAAATAGGTGTTTTAGTATTTATTTGTGTCTAATAGACTAAGGAACATGAGATCTCCAAAACCCATAAAAGGTTTCATGAGATAAGCTTGTGAAACACCTTAATTAAATTAATTGATTAATAATTAAAAAATTCCTAAGTCTAACTTAGGAAAATTGATTAATTAATGGGAATTGATTAAGGAAAATTGAGAATGCTTTAGAGACTCACACAGATTGAGTCTAAGGTGATATTAACCATTGATGAGGATCTAATCATTGTCATTGAAGCTCCAGAAAGAGATTATAAGAGCAAATCGATGGGATGGAGATAGACATAAGAGGGAGAGAAACAGCTAAGGTAGATCGAGCTACCTAGTTGTGGTGATTCAGCAAGAGAAGATGTCATATAGGGAAAAAAAAGTAGAATTATGGAGAGTTTCCAAGTAGTTTTCGAGTGCCAAAGAGGTAGGAAAAGGGAGGCCAAAATTATTCTTCAAAGAAGTTGAGCAGCCAATGCAAGTAGCCAGAAAACCTAGCGTTAGCTTCTAGAGAGAGGTTTTTTTAGTTTCTAGAGGTTAGAAAGATCATCCGAGAGGCAGAGCGAATTTTTCTACAGGTAGAGGGAGGAAGGACGTCTCACCAAGAACCAACTAGCGGGCTCTGTGAATTGTTTCCAGGCTAGCAGCACGCATTACTAGTGGGAAATGTGAACAGGCCAATGGAGGGCCAGAGGATTGTTGGTGAGGCATCTAAATTATTGTACTCTCCATATTATGTTGCATAATAAAATAGACCCTCATTTGCTGCATCGGCTTCAAGGTTTTTGCAAGGACTATTAGTCCAAAAATTATTGTATCGATTTTTATTGTGTGTTCATCTATTTCTCAGTTCCTATTTTATTTTTCGTGGTGTATTTATTGGTGAAGATTGAAATTGTGAATTATTCGTTAATTATCGTAAAAAATTAAAGAGATAATAGTTAGGAGAATAATATCAACTAATTGCAATCGAATAATTTTCACATGGTATCAGAGCATTAAAGATCAGATTATAGGCTTAGAAGCGAGAGGATAAATATTATGTAGCTTTAGAGGGAAATCTAGGAAAAAATTCTCCAAATCTACGTAGGAAATCTAGGGGTGCAAATTACAGAGGCAGTGGGGTTTGATTTCTAGTCCCAAGTGGAGGAAAAATCAAATAGCCTCAAAATCAGAATTTGCAGCTAGTGGATTTGCTAGATAGAGGGTTCTAGTGAGAAGATCAATCAGTTCGTTGAGTAGATTTGGGTGTATAAGTTTTGCAGTGATGGTTTCAACTGCAGATCTGTGCAGGGATAAGAAGAGAAAAGAACACAAAAATTACACCTATAATTTCTGTAGTAAACATATCATATTTGTCCAGTATGGATACAGAAAGATTTAACATTCAAGAGGCTACTCATTTATCTTCCAGATAGAGGATGAATTTTCTCAAATTTCATGCCTCTCTAGCTCAACTTCACAGAGTGTTTGGTATATATATAGTGGAATATAATCTCATTAGATAGGAGTTAGAAAATACCTCTCCATTTACAAGGAGGAGAAAATGGACTTCCAAATTCAGATGGGAAACAAAAGTAAATGCACTCCAGTAGGATTAGGTACCATAGAGATTCAGAGGGAGTCAAGAGCAAGAACCAGTGTTACAGATGTGATGCATGTGTGTGTCTTGGGTATGAACAGTATTTCAGTATCCCAACTATAGGATAAGGGATATGGTGTCCACTTTATAGGGAAGAATGTGGTCATTAAACACCAAAACTAGAAGAAGGAGAGGCGGTTTGGATTTCATAGCAAAAGTAATAGCAGTAGAAGTGGGAGAGACTTGAATGAGTTATGGCACATGAGAATGGGGCATTTACACCATGGAGCACTTAAGATGCTCCGAGAGACAGTGACATGTGTTCCATAATTAATCACGGAACATGATGATGTGTGCAGGGGGTGTATACTTAGGAAGAATGCTAAGGCATCATTCCCAAGAAGTGGCAGTAGATCAGATGGTGTGTTACAGCTTATGTGGTCATATATTTGTGGCCCTGTGTCTACTATATCTCTCAGAGGGTATGATTACTTTGTTACCTTTATAAATGACTATTCCAGGAAAACCTAGATCT
Source organism: Pinus taeda (assembly GCA_000404065.3). NCBI lineage: Eukaryota > Viridiplantae > Streptophyta > Pinopsida > Pinales > Pinaceae > Pinus > Pinus taeda. The sequence continues at coordinate 173,241 of APFE031072875.1, read as the reverse complement.
ATTTCTTAAAGACAAAGGACAAAGTCTTGAGTTGCTTCAAGGATTTTAAGGCTCTGGTAAATAATTCGATAGGGAGGAAGATCAAGGTGCTTTTCTCAGATAACAGAGGAGAGTACACAGATATTGACTTCACATAATTTTTTACGAAGGAAGACATCAAGAGGGAGTGGACATCTCCATAAAATCCACAGCAGAATGGGGTGGTGGAGCAGAAGAACAGGTCTATAGTTGGGGCTAAAAATTCTATATTATATGACTAGGACTTGCATGAGTTTCTATGGACAAAGGCATGTAACACAATTGTGTATATACAAAATATGGTTCCTCACACAGCGTTGGGGAAGATAACACCAAAAGAAGTATTCTTAGGGAAGAAGCCAAAAGTAAGTCACTTTAGGATTTTTTGCAACATAGCAAACTACCATGTACCAGATGAGAAATGCACTAAGTTGGATCATACTACAAATAAGGGGTTCTTCATTGGGTATAGTGAGACCACCATGGCATACATGAACTATATTCCTAACAGTATAAATATTATCATGAGAAGGGATGTGAAGTTCATGGAGGGAAAAGCCTTCAATAAATCTCACGCAATGCCAACAGGTGATCAGATTGATCCATCAAAAGCTCCATTGGTCCAGCCATAGGGACAGTAGCAAGGATAGCCACAAGGATCTAGTACAGTTACTAGTGCTAGCATGACCTTAGGTGCAAGAGATCTTGTGAGTTCGCAGAATATGGAGTAGAGTCTGGATGAGGATTTGATCAATCCTCCCACCACTAGTGGTTGAAGTAGTAGGGAAGTTCGTCAGAATTTGAGAGATGCAAAGTAGTTCATAGAAACTCCTAGGAAAAAAAGTAGAGAATGAAAATAGCTATATAGGTATGAAGAATTGGTGACACAGGATGCTGAAACTTCTAGCTATCAAGAGGCTCCACAAATCAGGTGTGGGTGGATTCCATGGTAGAGGAGTGCAACTCTATCATGACTAACGATGTTTGGGAGGTAGTGTTGAGGCCTATGGATAGATCAACTGTGGGCTCGTGATGGATTTATAAGATCAAGTATGTTGAAAATGGAAGTGTGGAGAATTACAACGCTAGGTTCATGGAAAAGGGGCATGTGTAGAAGGAAGGCATAGATTATGAGGAGACCTTCACCCTAGTTTCCCGGTATACTTCCATCTACTATGTTATATCTCTAGCAGCACAGATGCGATGGCAGATTCACCATATGGACATCAAGACAAATTTCTTGAATTAGGTGATAGAGGAGGAAGTATATATCAAACAGCCAAAGGGATTTGAAACACATGAGAGGGGAACACATGTGTAAACACTGAAGAAATATTTATACATGCTCAAATAGGCTCCCAGTGTGTGTTATGGTTGGATTGACAGCTACTTACAGTAGATGGGATTCGTCAAGAGTGATGCAGATCCCAACCTTTACTATCTTATCGTAGAGGGTGAGTCACTCATCCTAGTATTATATGTGGATGACCTCTTTCTGACTAGGTCATCAGGGATCATAGAGGACTACAAGAGGAACCTAGTAGCAAAGTTTGACATGAAGGATTTGGGGTTGATGCATTACTTCCTACGCCTAGAAGTATGGTAGAGAGACAGGGAGATCTTCCTTGGTCAAGGGAGATACACTACATATATTCTAAAGAGGTTCAATATGTGGGACTATAGGCCTATGTCTACACCTATGATTACGAACTAGAGGAAGATTGATGCATCAGAGGACAAGGACATTGACCCAACTGTGTATAGACAACTCATCAGTTACCTCATGTATCTGGTCAACACTAGGCCAAATATCTGCTTCGTAATCAACACTCTTAGTCAATTTTTGGTGGGACCTAAGAGAGTGCATTGGACAACAATGAGGCACATTCTAAGGTATTTGCATGGCACAGTAGAGTATGGGTTGAGGTATAGTCAAGCTGGTGGTGTCAAGTTATGCAGATATACAAATGCAGATTAGGCAGGAAGTTTAGTAGATCAGAAGAGCATGCCAGAGTGTTTCTTTACCATTGGATCAAGGGTTGTGTCTTGGTGTAGAAGGAAGAAGGATTTTGTAGCACTGAGCTTTGAAAAAGCATAGTACATGGCGGCTAGCACATCCATGTGAGAATATATTTGGATTTGGAAGCTGCTAGTGATTATGTTTAGTCAGAGGATGGAGGCAACTGGTATCTACTATGATAATCATAGTTGCATCAAGCTCTCTAACAATCCAGTGTTCCATGATAGGTCAAAACTTATAGACATACGATACCATCTCACTAGAGATTGTATGCAATGTGGAGAATTCCAACTACTACATGTTCCCACAGAGAAACAAGTTACAGATATACTCACAAAATATTTAGGGAGAGGTGTACAAGCTTCTTGGGGTATACATCCGGCTGAAACAAAGACCTCTGAACAATCATGCTCCACACCCAACAATCTCCCACTTGGAGAATGATTGTAGCAACTCCATC